>CAUZXS010006561.1:0-45000 GCA_963585895.1 Sepioteuthis lessoniana
ACACAGAATACTTCGACATTGTAGCAGGAGTACTACAAGGGGACACGCTGGCTCCGTATCTCTTTATCATTTGTCTAGACTACGTACTTAGAACATCGATTGACAAAATCAAAGAGAATGGCTTCGAACTGACGAAGAAAAGAAGCAGAAGATACCCCGCAACAACAATTACCGACGCCGACTACGCCGATGACATAGCGATACTGGCAAATACACCTGACCAAGCCGAAACACTTCTGCATAGTTTGGAACGAGCAGCAGCAAGCATAGGCCTCCATGTTAATGCACACAAAACGGAATATATGTGCTATAACCAAACGGGGGACATCTCCACTCTAAAAGGAACCCCTCTTAAACTAGTAGACAAATTCACGTACCTAGGAAGCAGCGTCGAATCAACCGAAAAGGACATCGAAACGAGGTTAACGAAAGCATGGACAGCTATCAATAGGCTATCGACTATATGGAAATCAGACCTAACCGATAAAATGAAACGCAGTTTCTTCCAGGCAGCGGTCACATCGATACTGCTATATGGATGCACTACATGGACGCTAACAAAACGGCTGGAGAAGAAACATTTTAATATTTTAACATTTTTTTAAATGTAAATTTTTAAAAAAATATTAATTTAAAAAGATTAATATTTCTCAATATTTTAATATTTTAATATTCTTTTAAATGTAAATTTTTAAAAAAATATTAATTTAAAAAAATTTTTTTAAAATAAATTTACTACATTGGTAACCGAAATTTAGATTTAAAATGGAAGTGGGCTTAATGAAGAGGTGACTCTTCATCCCTCTTCTATCCCCTCCCACTCTTCTATCCCCTCCCACTCTTCTATCCCCTCCCACTCTTATGTGTCTATTCTAGTTTTTTCATCAAAAAGATCTGAAGAAGTCCTATTAATTTTTTTTCGTATTTTTGGAAATTTCAAAAATGAGTAACAAGATGGAAATAAATTTATAATCCTTTGTGATTGGTTTCGTTGTTTTTTCTTAAAGAAATATATATATATGTATATATATGTATATATGTATATATATATATATGTATATATATATCTATATGTATATATATGTATACATATATCTATGTATATATATATGTATTTATATATATGTATATTTTTATATATGTGTATATATATGTATATATATATGTATATATATATATATATATATCTTCTACGATGAGTTATCCTCATTAGTGCGTAGCATCCCGAAACACAACATGCTAGTCATTGGCGGAGACATGAATGCCCAAATCGGGAAAAACGGAAACAACAAATACAGCCTCCACAACACGTCAAATAGGAATGGTCAACATCTAACAGATTTCATGATAGAAAATAGATTAGCATGCCTCAATACAAACTACCAAAAAAGGGAGGGCAAACTATGGACATACACGTACGCAAACAATACTAAAGCTCAGATAGACTACGTCCTTATAAACAAGAAATGGAAAAATAGTGCAATGAATTGCGAGGCATACTCCTCTTTTGAGGGTGTGTCCACCGATCACCGAATAGTCACGGCGAAAATACGGTTAAGCCTACGAAAAAACGCCAAACGAACAGCGACCCCCAAACACTATGACTGGGCCCTATTGAACAACAAAGATATAAGAGATAAATACGTATTAGAATTAAGAAACAGATTCGAAACACTACAAGAAAGGACGGAAAAAAGTACACCAAACGACGAATATGAAAATTTTGTCAATGCACACCTCGAGGCAGCAGCAAAATACATTCCAACAAAACTTAAAACGAAATATAGAGTCCCATGGGAAACTTTAGCGGTGAGAGAAAAACGTGCACTAGTGAAAACAGCCTCCAAAAACTATCGAAAAAACCCAACAAACACAAATGCCTTAAAACTAAAAACGGCACAATATCAATTAGCAGGCATATATATAAAGGAACAGACAGAATACATTCAAAATCAGATAGATAAGATTAGAGACTCGGTGGAAGATAGACAACCTAGAATAGCCTGGCAAACAATAAACGAAGTGAGCAGAAGAAAGAACACTGCCAAAGCAAAACTGAAAGCAGCAAACCAACAAGAAAGAATAAAACTGTGGAAACAGCACTTCGAAAACCTACTAGGAAACCCACCGAAAATAACACAGGAACCAATCACCAGAATAATTAGGAAACAATTAGACATTAAACTAGGACCGTTCACACAAGAAGAACTCAACTCGGTTCTCAGAAAAATTAAAAATAGGAAAGCTGCAGGGCTGGACGAAATTCCCCCAGAAGTATGGAAGACCAGACAATTTGATGACATACTGCTCCGACACTGCAACGCAGTATACAATCAAAATCCGATAGATAGATGGATGAAGGGATGCATACTCCCCTTCCCTAAAAAGGGGGACCTCGGATTAGCCAAAAACTACCGAGGCATAACACTTACATCCATAGCTGCCAAAATCTACAATGCCCTACTACGAAACCGCATAGAACCCAAAATCGACAACATACTTAGAAAAAACCAAAATGGCTTCCGAAGAAATAGATCCACGACCTCACAAATATTAACCATCCATAGAATCCTTGAAGGTGTACGGGCAAAAAACCTACAAGCGACATTAATATTTGTCAACTTTACCAAGGCTTTCGATTCCATTCACAGAGGAAAGATGGAACAAATCCTACTAGCGTACGGCATACCTAAAGAAACCGTAGCGGCAATAACGATTCTCTATGGAAACACTAAAGTAAAAGTACGATCACCGGATGGAGACACAGAATACTTTGACATTGTAGCAGGAGTACTACAAGGGGACACGCTGGCTCCGTACCTCTTTATCATTTGTCTAGACTACGTACTTAGAACATCGATTGACAAAATCAAAGAGAATGGCTTCGAACTGACGAAGAAAAGAAGCAAAAGGTACCCCACAACAACAATTACCGACGCCGACTACGCCAATGACATAGTGATACTGGCAAATACACCTGACCAAGCCGAAACACTACTGCATAGTTTGGAACGAGCAGCAGCAAGCATAGGCTTCTATGTTAATGCACACAAAACGGAATATATGTGCTATAACCAAACGGGGGACATCTCAACTCTAGAAGTAACCCCTCTTAAAGTAGTAGACAAATTCACGTACCTAGGAAGCAGCATCGAATCAACCGAAAAGGACATCGAAACGAGGTTAACGAAAGCATGGACAGCTATCAATAGGCTATCAATTATATGGAAATCAGACCTAACCGATAAAATGAAACGCAGTTTCTTCCAGGCAGCGGTCACATCAATACTGCTATATGGCTGCACTACATGGACGCTAACAAAACGGCTGGAGAAGAAGCTAGATGGCAATTACACAAGAATGCTGCGTGCAATCCTGAACAAGTCCTGGCAGCAACACCCCACAAGACACCAACTGTACGGCCACCTGCCCCCTATCATGAAAACTATTCAAGTTAGAAGAACCAGACATGCAGGACACTGCTGGAGAAGTAGGGACGAACTCATAAGAGATGTACTCTTATGGATCCCCACACATGGCCGGGCAAAAGCAGGACGACCAGCACGAACATACATTCAGCAGCTATGTGAGGATACAGGATGTTATCCTGAAGACCTACCAAGGGCGATGAACGATAGGGAGGAGTGGCGAGAGAGGGTCAGGGATATCCGTGCTACCAGCGCGATATGATGATGATGATGATATATATATATATATATATATATATATGTGTATTTATATTTGTATATATATATGTATATATGTATATATCTGTATATATATATGTATATATGTGTGTGTATATATATGTTTGTATATATGTGAGTATATATATATATATATGTATATATATATATATATATATATATATATAAATGTGTGTGTGTGTGTATATATATACGTGTATATATGTGTATATATATGTTTGTATGTATATATATATATATGTATGTATGTATGTATATATATATATATATATATATATATTAGGTTGACAAGAAAGTTCTTGCGGTTTTAACTTCTAAATTCAGATGAACATATCTCCGCTCAAAACAAAAATTTATTGATCGAAATAAGCACCATTAATATCAACACACTTTTGCCAACACAAAACAAGTGTATTTATGCCAGTAAAGTAAAAATCTTGCATTCTGGTGGCGATGAAGTTACTGAAGGCGTTTTTGATAGCGCTTAGGTTTTTGAAGCATTTCTGATGCAGAAAGTTGTCAAGATGTTTGCAAAAGTGGTAGTTGGTAGGTGAGAGGTCTGGAGAGTATGGCGGATGAAGTAGAGTTTCATAGACCAATTTGTTCAACTTGTGCTGGGTCGGTTTAGCGACGCACGGTCGGGCATTGTTGTGGAGGAGAATTGGGCTTTTTCTCTTGACTAATGCTGGGTGTTGTTGTCGAAGTTTCTGATGCATTTCATCCATTTGTTGACAGTACAACTCCTCCGTAATGGTTTCGCCTGCATTCGAAAAACTGTAATGGATGAGACTGGTCGCAGACCACCAAACAGTCACCATGACCTTCTTTTGGTGCATCTCTTGCTACGGGAAGTGTCGTGGAGCTTCGTTGGCGTCTAACCACTGAGCTGAGCCTCACCGGTTGTCATAAAGAACTCACTTTTCATCGCAAGTCACAACCCGGTCGAGAAACAGATCGTTCTTGTTGCGTAAAAGAAGGGAAGATGACACATCATAACGGCTTTTCTTTTGTTTGTCGTTCAATGCGTGAGGCACCCACTTATCAAGTTTTTTGTCTTTCCAATCTCTCTCAAGTGGTTGGAAATCATCGTATACGTTACGTCTAATTCAGAAGCAAATTCTCGGACAGTTGTGCGTGGATTGGCTTCGACTAAGGCTCTTAATTGATCGTTGTCAACTTCCGATGGCTGACCACTACGCTCATCATCTTCAAGACTCTCGTTGCCGCCACAAAATTTCTTAAACCACCATTGTGCTGTGCGTTCAGTAGTGGTTCCTAGGCCAAACATTTCGTTGATATTGTGAGCTGTTTCAGCAGTTTTTCGGCCTGGCTTGAATTGAAATAAGAAAATTGTGCGAATTTACTTTTTTTCCATCTTGTATTCAACGTTCTGAAAAGAAGTCATAATTGTTTTAAAACGATTGTAATTTAAATGATTAGATAGAGTGAAAAACACTCATTAAAATGATATATAAAGTAAAGGTATTATAATGAAAACTTATTTAAAAATACATCATTTGAAATCAAAATTAAAAATTCTGCATATATGTATATATGTGTGTGTGTATATATATGTATATATATATGCGTGTATATATGTGTGTGTATATATATATATATGTGTATATATATATGTATATATATGTATATGTATTTGTATATATATGTATATATATATATGAATAAATAAAATAAAATGTTAGATAGAAAATTGTGAAAAAGCATATAATACATACGTACTACTCATAAAAAGTGTAACTGATTAATGGTTTCTAAATAGTTTTGAAATTTTAAAATAATTTAGAATAAATTAAATCTTTGTTTAGTTTAATATATCTATTACTGTATCATTACGTAAGGTTATTGATTAAAGTTAAAATCTAATTTAATATAAAATCTGTAATTTAGGTCAAAATGTAATTAAAAAATAAAAAAAATTTTTAAAGTAAATTTACTCCATTTCTAACCGAAATTAAATTAAAAATGGAAAATGACAAGCAGTACTCAATTTGGACATTTAGGGGTGTAGTTTTTTAGGGGTGTACTCACTTTTGTTGGTAGGGGTTTAGCTTTTAATGGTTATATTTTGAGTTATTTTAAGGGGAAAATAAATTAACTCTGTTATATAAGCTGCATACAGACTACTTTTCATTGTGCTCAGCACATGTGAAAAATTTACATAGAATTGGTTCTGTGGTCAAAATGTCATGTACAGTTTGATAATTCAAATTTATTTCATTATCAATCATCCTCATAATAAAATGTCAATCAAATCTGATGAGAATCTTCACTTTATTGTGTTTACCTAAAAATAAAGTGACTATTTTACCAGAACAAGGTTAATCTTCCACAATCTTTTGGACATTCAAAAATGCTTTGTGCTGCCAAAAATTCTGTGTGTAAAATAGAACTTGATCTCCATTTGACAATGTTAGCTTGTTCAATGGTTCTGTCATATAAGTTTGACATAGAATTTGCATTCCATTTTTGTGACACATTTAACCAAACATATCTTTAATAATCCAAGATTACATAGCAGAACTTAAATTCTGATACACAAACATGAACTGAATGTTTTCACTTGTGTTCAAGGTCAACATTGATCAGCTGATTTTCAGCTTTGGTTTCCAACCTGAAAAATAAAAAAACAATCACTATCATTACATTCTAGATAGACTTTGTAGATTATGATATAAAACTAATTCACATTTTTCTAGTTTTATAAAAAGTGGTAGTGTGTTGCTACAACGAAAATATTGAGCTATGTTCTTCTTTCTGGGTGAGGTTTAGAACTTTTTGAACGATCCTTATATATATATATATATAGAGAGAGAGAGAGACAGAGACAGAGACAGAGACAGAGGCTTGGTTTTGTGAACAAAGATCAAGATGGGGTTGGGCCATGCTGGATTTCTGGTATGTTTGTGGCTAACAAGGCCAATGTGGGACAGGCAGGCATAGTTGCAGCAACTACAGCTGAAAGTCTGGTCAGAGTTTGATAGCATATTGTTGTTTCTTCCTGTGCTTTTTGTCTTTGTGGGTGGCCCTGTTTGTATTTTCAAATGAGGAGACGACATGTTTGGTGGTGAGATGCTAAGTGTCATGCTTCTCAGCTAGGGTGGACTATCAGCAATGATCAATATGGCAGGCACCAAGAGATTTCTTAAGTAGTCCTTGTATCACTAACCTGGTGCCCCTCTGTCTCAATGGCCAGTGGAGAGTTATATATTTTCAATAAGTCTCTAACCTCATGGTGAACAGAAGCATTTACTTTACACAACAAATACTTGTTTTTCGACAAAATCTTCCTTGTCAATGCACTTAACTCAATGCTTCTTTGGACATTATAGATTGAACATTATCGGTTGAAAAGTTCAAAACAAAATTTAGCTAATAACTTTGTAAACAAAGGTATAAATTATTATGTACCTCTTATATATTCATGCAATTCTATTTTTGGTTACAGACTTTCAATGTTGTAGAGTGTTGTAATAAATAATACCTAAGAATATCTCTTTTGATTGTGTAGTGTTCCATATAATATATTATTTATGGGAATAATGTAAGATTAAAGTAAAAGTTAAAATAGAAGAAAGTTAAATTCAAGAGACTAAATATTTTCTAAATATTTTAATATTTAAATAATTAAAATTTACTGTCTATTTAATATGATTTATATATTGGACTATTTTTTTCTTTTTTCAAAACTATTTTGTTACTTTTTTTTTTTAACTAAAAAGTTCTTGTATCCATTTTAGTTTTTTCTTAATTCTCTTGTTTCTGATTGAACAAAAGGAATTGCCCCCTTTTCTTTATAAAAAAAAAAATTATTGGGGTGTACTTATTTATGGGGTGGGAAATACTGTATATGAAAATATTAAATTAAAAGAGTTTTCTCTGCTTGAGCATGAAATTTTTGAGTAATTACTTGATCCACACAACATGTTCATGTAATTTGTTAAATCTTGACCAAACATTTTCTCTTTGATTTATTTTGATATTGTATGCAAATATTTCTATTTAATAATATATTTTTTAAATGTATTTCTTGTAACTATTCTGTGTTTATGTCAGTTCTTTGGCTTCTGTATATATGAAAGTACTCCTGTTATTAGCATGTGTGACAATCAGTGCTTCTTCTGTATTTCTTTTGTGTTCATTATTTTAATCCCTTATACAATATTTGTGTTTCCTACCTGTATACTTATACATAAGAATGGTATTGGATTGGATTTTCATGATGTTAACACCAAGAGTGCATTTTGGACATCTTTATTAATTTTGCAAAATTCTTTTGTTTTGGGAAAATATTTGTTCTATTGAAAGAACATTTAAGTCTTATTCACATTTTCTCTAAAAAAAAAACTTGCATATTTAGATTTTGTATGTAATGTATTAGATCAAGTTTTGATTAATAGATTTTTATTATCTTTATTGATTCTAGAATCATTCTAGTGTGTAAGACATTAATGTAGTTTTTCCCTCTATGAATCTAGACCCTCTTATATTTTTAACATTTCGCTTGGAACAATAGATACTCTTCCACTTCTCTGTGTGTGTATGAGTGTTTGTATGAGTGTGTAACAAATGTACTAGATCGTATAGCAAAGGATATTTATTTACTAAGCTTAGCTTAGTTTCGCACAAGGCTTGAACTGAACACATTAACCATGGTCTGCTAGTCTAGCTTGCTAAACACTATACCACTCTAATGTATGTTATATTTGTCCATGGTAATGCAAGGGAGGAGATAAAAAGAGGAGAAGAGAAGTTTGTCCTGACAAGGACAATGCTGTATCACCATTTATGGAATAGTGATAAAAAAATGAATGACAAACAAACAAGGGTTACTAGACCAGGAAAAGTGTATTTATAAATCTATAGAAAACAATTTATACAGTTAGAGGGTCCGTTTTGTGAAGGGTTCTGTTTGGTGGTTAGGGTTATACAGTAGCAGAATGAAAAAAGAAATTTGGTGTTTAGAGCATTGGGTTACTTGCTTCATGTTGCTGTGATAGAAAAGTCAGCTTTTGAGGATGGTTTTTAGCAGTCCTTTCAGTGACATTATATTTGTTGGATTCTTTTTGGTAGCACAAGTGGAGTGGATGAAAAGTCTTCTTTGTAACACAGGTGAAATGGATGGGCATTCTTCTTTTTGAGCCAGTTGCAAATAGAGCCGTAAAGAGGGGTAGATATGTGGTGTGTGGGTATGTGGATTTGATGTTGTACAGGATATATCTGTGTAGTGGTTTCTTGTGTGGGGAAGCTTGTTTACCATCCTATTTTTTTACCTTGAAAGAATCATAATGAGATTTGAGTTGGAGTATAACATAGCAAAGGGCTGAATGATCTTGATAAAATCTTCAATTTTATAGTTAAGTAAAATTTATTAATCTTAACATTTAGCTTTTAACTTTCTGGTTAACAGTATTGTCTACTTTAGTTAGTAGTGAACAAAAAGTAAATCAAAATTATCCTTTCAGTATTGTATGAATGCATAAAAAAATCCTTGTAGTTCAAGAATTATTTTGGTAAGGCTGTATGTTCAATATCTTTTTGAATTTTGTGACAACAGTGACTAGAACTTTTGCTTTAAATGTATTGATCTTTCCTTTGTCTTTATTATATATATTTATGTTAGTGGTGTTGCTCAGGAATTGTTTTCTGATATATTTTGCATTGCATTTTGGGATAGCAGAAAACAGTCTATTAATTTTTGAAGCTTTTATTATGAATCCTGCATATTATTTTCCAAAGGTAATATCTTATAATTCATTAAATATTCATCCATACAGCTAAGGTTCCATTATTTTGAGCCTGATCTCAATCAAAGTCTTGTTAGTGATGCCTTGAAAGGTTTTAAACTATACTAGATCTGCTTAAGACATTTTTTAGGAAGGTTCTATCTTTCACCTTATCTGTCTTACCATCCCTTTCAGTATAAAAGGATGTGTGCTTCACAGTGCAATCCACTTTCTTGGTAACCATTACAAGAAGCAAATGACTCTCTCTCTCTCTCCCTATATATACCTTCTTTGTTGTGGCCGGATATTAAGCCACTTAAAGGAAATTCATTTCATCTCAACAGTCATCTGATTTAGAAATGAAGACTTGTAAACTCATTAAAAAAAAGTTAGTTTAATACTACTCCTCTAAGTTTGGGCAATAAAATATTTATTCAAAATATTTTTTAATTTAAAGGGATTTTCAAGGGTGTCTGAAATCTTTGCATGAAACTGAAGTTATCTTTGGTATGCCATCTTTGGTGTAATCATCATCATCATGTCGTGCCACTAGCACGGATATCCCTGACCCTCTCTCGCCACTTCTCCCTATCGTTCATCGCCTCTGGCAGGTCTTCAGGGCTACATTCCGTATCCTCACATAGCTACTGTATGTATGTTCGAGCTGGTCGTCCTCCTTTTGCTCGGCCATATGTGGGGGTCCATAGGAATACATCACTTATGAGCTTGTCCCTGCTTCTCCAGCAATGTCCAGCATGTCTGGTTTGTCTAACTTGGATAGTTTTCGTGATGGGAGGTAGGTGGCCGTATAGTTGGTGCCTTGTGGGGTGTTGCCGCCAGGACTAGTTCAATATTGCTCGCAACATTCTTGTGTAATTGCCGTCTAGCTTCTTCTCTAGCCATTTTGTTAGATAAAAATATCATTACAATTTTTGTTTTGTTTGTTTTAATGGCATATCAACCTGTTATGGTTTATTTAATGCGAAATCTATCCATGTAGAAGAACAGCAAAAGTATTATTTAGCCCATAGCTTGGGAGATAAGGGAGTTCATATCTTTCCTATGGACCTTATTCTGAAAGTGAATGTAATAGAATGATTGGAGTTTGAACTTACTACGATGATGTAGTTCAGCACATTAGCCACTACAGCATGGGGACAACCACCCCTGAATTTTTGATATTTTATTTTACTTTTGTGACAGCATTTACTTACTTGAAGCAAAAAGAATGTGCTGCTTCATATATCTATCATGAAAGTGGCCATTTGTAATGTGAGTTGTGCATGTGTGCAGGTTCAAGTCCTTGTGTTACTATTGCTTGTTAATATGCGTGAGTTATAATGTAAGACTCCAAATTGACAGATGGCAGTTTTTAGTCAATGACTGTTGAAAGAGAACAAGAACAAGAGTGACACTTGGTTAAAGCATACAGAGAGCACCTTTATAAAAGAGAGGAAGAACAGAGCAAGACAGTTCCAGGAAACAACAAACAAGTCTCTCAGCATTGTTCATTACTACTTTATTATACAATTATATCCTAAACTAGTATAGTTCCCATAAAAAAAAATGACAGGATTAATTGTTTAAATTTGCACTTCTGCCAAAGATCACAGTGTACAGTATCTTTGCCTATGGTTATTTTAAAACTTATTATATATGAAATATGTAGATGGAAACAGTTATTATTTGGAAGAGTTTAACATTTAATACTTTTTAAAAAATTAATAAAAAATAAAGTAGATGTATAAATGTGTTGATGTTTATTTTAGTTTTTAATTTTTTTGCATTATATTTCATTAGATTTCCATGAATACAGATAATACACTATGATCCTATGATTTATCAACTTCCCTACAAAGACTAATTTATCACAGGGTCATTTTGATATGGACTCCCACATGTGTAAGTGTGAACTGGGACTAAAATTGCTCAGTCCTATAAATCTGTGTCATAGTGTCAGACTACTTTAACCTTTCTCTTATAATAAAATGGATAGGTGCTGCTTCAGTGTTTGAATCTCTGGGATCAAGCTCACATTGTCTTTTACCTCATCCTGCCTAAGACAAGAATAAGGCTGAGAGAAATAGATATTACACTAATCTAAGTCCAAATACTGGAGAGTTAGGCTCTGATTTTAGGCAGAAATACAAGGGAGCAACATTTTGATCTGAAGCAGAGCATTTTTATTCTTGCTGAAGTTATATATAAACAGATAAAAGAAAAAAGAAAAAAATCACACTGTTTATTATATTGATAGATGCTTTTGATTTTTTTTCTGCCAACTCAATAAAGAGATTTTGCTTATAAAAAACTCAGCATCCTAAATTTTCTGATTTTGTTTTAAGAATGACTCTTTACAAGGAAAAGATCTTATTGCATTTCTTCTTCTTCTCCTTGAAAGTAAAGGTATTTTGGTGATATAAAATGAACTGAAACATTGTCCTTATGTTACTATTGTCTTCATTGTAGTGTTGTCCACTTCTTTGATCAAGTACTAAACCTTCTTGTAATTCAAGCAATTCACCAACCATAGCTCATTCTTTGGTTTGGTATCTTGGTTCAATTTCAGACCTATTGAAAGAGAAATGGATTTATCTCTTCTGTGTTCATAAAAATGAACGGGTAGTTAATGAGCTTTTAATGGAGAAGTCAGCCACTCTTATTCAACATAACTGCTTATTCACCTTTTGTATTAGAATTCATTTGATATTACTAAGGTGAGTGAAAAGTTTTGTAATATTTTGGTAATATGCGGCATAATTCTGGATTCTTTAGCTGAGATCATGAAGGTGATGAACCACACTGGACTGTGAGATGCTGATCTTGCTTGACACTTTGAGTACTATCACTGGATTTACCTCTGTGGCTTGGAGTTCAGCCTGGGAATTCACAGTTTTAGGCTTGCCTGATTATTGAGGTTCTTGCCGCCTGAGCAAAATTTCTTGAACCATCTTGTTACTGTATTGTGATCAATTGCACCTTCACCTTTTGTGCAGCAAATGTTCTTGTTTGCTTTCTCAGTGTTAAGGCTCAGTAGACTATGTTGCATGTTCATCTGTGCAGCTTTCAAATTGCCCATGGATTGAAGCAATATACAACATGTCAGTGCATCAACTACCACAATACTACCGACCACAGTGGGTACCCTCCACAACTTGAACTTTTCCAGTCATATGATATATGTCCTACAAACTAGCATATACCAAAATATTACCAAACTTTTGACTCGTCTTTGTAATTAGAAAAAGAAGAATTTGCTTTTCCTAGATCTTAATAAGGTTCAGGGAATATAAAACTGATAAAAACTATGAAGGAAACTGCTATACTCCAAATGGTTCTTTAAAGTGTTTGAGGAGAAAAAAAGAGTTATATAAGCTTCTTTAAAGTATTCATCTTTTGACAATTCAATTACAACTTTATTATGACTGATGGAGAAAGACTTATTCAAAAGTTTGTAGTTTAATAAATTCAAGTGTATTACACTGTCTTGATCAAATTAGTATTTGGATTTTCAAGTTGGTTTTAGTATACTAAACAGCTATACATAATAATTGTTTTCATATATATTTTATACACTAAATGTAACTGTTATGTGACAGAATTAATATTATATAGATATTTTTAATATTCTAATATATAATATATCAATTATTGATATATTATATATATCATTTGAGGTGTGTTTAAAAAGTATCAAGACTGAAATTGCTTTTATTGAGATAGAAATGAACAAAGAATGAAGCATTTATTTTCTTCAAAGTAAAACCCTTGTTATTCAACACACTTTTTCTAGCAAATTTTTCTTTGGGTAAAGCATCTCTGAAATTCTTCTTTTGGTTTGAAGCTGTACTGTCATATATTTCTTTTATCAATATCCCCCATATCCTCAGATTTTACCCTTGAGAGAATATTCAGAAAAAATTGCATGTAGTTTGGTCTGGTGAGTATAGATGGGCCTGTTCTTACACAATCCTGTGTTTCACTAAAAACATTTTATTCCAAAAGTATGGAGACTGGATTCATAATTTTTGAACTGCAGTCTTGACATTTAGACATCATCATTTCATTATATCTGTTGCTCAACTTTAGTCTTTATACTTTTTGATCATGTCTTGTATACATTTATTTTTTGCATTTAAAAAAGAACTTTAGAATTTTTTCAAATGTATCCAAATTATTAACTTATGAACAGTATTTAGTAGCTTAGGTATAATTAACATTTAAATTTATATGAAGGAATATTGTTATATCTTTGTATTGTAATGATCTGATTTTCATATGTATATTACGGTAACAGCAAAAATGGCACATTGTAGCAGGTATTTTGTTAGATGAATAGTGTTAAAATGTTTTCAGAGAATAAAGCCATTTCTAATCCAAATTGTAACTTTATAATTATACTAATGCTAATAATAATATAAGTGAGGAGTTAGTCATCAGGCTCATCCTAATAATTATAATTTTTCAAAGAAGATAATTACTAAATGTTAATTATTAAGTTAACATCCTCCTTATCAAGTCATGCTGATAGCACAGATTCCCTTGACTCTCTCTTGCCACATGTCCCTATTGTCCATCACTCTTGACAGATCCTCTAGAAGGTATCTAGTATCCACACAGAGCTAATGAATGTAAACCTTTGCCGGTCAGCTGATACTGGTGTGTCCATGTTTTGGAGCCCACAGGAAAACTTTGCTTTTGAGTTTGTCCTTGATTTTTCAGCAGTTCCCAGCATGTCTTGTTTGTCTTACTTAAATGGTTTTGATAGAAGAGAGGTAAGTGGCCATATAGCTGAGCTGCTGTTTTGTGGGGTGTTGCTTCCAGGATTTGTTCAAATTATAGAGTAAAAGTAAGTAAGTAAGTTGGCAACCTTTGTCAAGGGTTACCCAAAAGCTCCCTTTTCAATAGCTACTACGCTGAGGTGTAGGGGAGGGCGCTACTCCATTCCCTGGATTGCTCCACTTTACCCTTGATCCTTACCTTATAATACTGATTGTTAAGCGAGGCGGTATCAAGTACCATTTTTTGAGTCTTTGGTATGACTCGACCTGGGATTGAACTCTGGTCTCCTGGACCATTGGTGAACACTCTACTCATTTAGCCATTGGCCTGGTAAATTATAGAGTACTTACCCTTATTTATTTGCAATCTTAACAAATGTTTGTCTTTCTGTAAAGCTATAGCTTCACCACTTTCAGTTTGATTTTAACCAAACTTTCAGAAGTGTTAGTCATGTCTGGTAAGATTTTAAACTCTACTAGAAAGTTTGACTCTTGACTTTTTTGGTGGGATCTGTCTCTCATTCACTTTCTTACTGGCTCTTTTCCTGTGCTTACCTACTTTCATGGTAATCATTATGGGAAGCAAATGACTCTCATCCTCCCTATACGCATCTAGACCCTTTCTGTTGTGGCCAGGTGTTGAGCTACCAAGAGGAATTTATTTATAACAGTTCTCTAGCCTTAATAAAAGCTTAAAAACCCAATTTGTTTTGAAAAGTTAGGTTGATACTAACTCTTCTTAGTGTAGAAAGGGTTTTTGAGGGTATTTGAGGTCTTTAAAGAAACCTAAAGTTGTATTCTATAGTCATACTCTTTGGCGCTAAAAGCAGATTCATTTTGTCTCAATGGTTGTTCGCATAAAAGCTTAAAAACCTAGTTTTATTTATTTGTGGAAAATTTAGATTACTACTACATCTAAAAAAACAAAATTGGAATATTCATTAATTTTGTGTTTTTTTTTTAATGGTATCTGTGATCTTGAACTTGAAGCTGTCTTTTTCCATGTCATATTTGTTGCAAATAAATTATGAAAACAAATAAGTTAAGTAAAGTTAGTGACCTTTGTCAAGGGTGACTCGAAGGCTCCCTTTACAATATCTACTACTCCTAAGTGTAGGGAAGGGTGCTACTCCTTTTCCTGGATTGCTCCACTTTATCCTTGATCCATACCTTATAATGCTAAGTGTAAGCAAGGCAACATCAAGTACCATTTTTTGAGTCTTTGGTATGACTCGACCTGGAATTGAAACCCGGTCTCCAGACCATTGGCAAACACTCTACTCATTAGGTCAGTAAAAGCAACTCAGTGTCTTTTACTTTTAATGATTACAATCTGGATATAATATGGATAAGTACTGCTAGTTTTTTTTTTAAATATAAATTCTATCAATTGAATGCGAGTTTAAAAGTAGCCTTTAAATGAGTAGATATAAAATTAGGTATTTTATTTAATACTGTTAGCTACAACATGATCTATAATAGTTGGTCTGAATTTACTCAATCATTGCTCCATGGGCAGGATGTGACACAAAGTCAATACATGGCCAGCTATTTTTAGCAGTGTCAAAAGTAACTTTTCTCTCTAGGCATTCCCCTTTAGATATCAGGCAATGAAGCTGACCCCATGTTTTTTAGACAAGTAGGCAGGTGCTGTCTGGTAAACAGCCAAGCTCCTCTATTCTTTAAGAGTCCTTACCCAGTTGGTACCATCTCATTGGGTGGGTCAACACTGAGCAGGTAAGAGAGTTTGTCTGTAATGGTAGGTTATAGAGGCTTATATTTTTGACAGAACACTGTAAATACAAGACCAATTTCGATATTGATTATAAAAATATTGACCAATTTTTGTTTCATGACCAGAAGAATAAATCTGTGGAAGCCATTGATATTTACAATAAATGGAAAATATTGTTATTGATTTATATGAGTTTAATTAGATTTAATCTTAAATTTATAGTTCCTTTTTTATGCTCTGCTTCTGTACCATAATAATTGTTACATTTAATTGATTGACCTCTTTTTAGTAAACCAGTGATAGTGTATCAAATTTTAAATTTATAATATGAATTACTACATATGTCCCATTATAGTTGTGACATTTGCTAATATATTTTATACCATAACTGAAGCAACTATTATTGAACATAGTCTTCTTAAAAATTTTATTTGATTCCTTGTTTTTGATATATTATTGACTTTCGTGTATCTCTTTAATATCATTCTTGGTCAAGTCTTTATTGGATCTAATTTTGATTGGATTTTCATGATGTTAACACCAAGAGTGCATCTTAGACATCTTTTTTAATTTTGCAGAATTCTTTTGGTATGGAGAAATGTTTTATTGAAAGAACATTTAAGTCTTATTCACATTTCTGAAGGAAAATTTGCATATTTAGATTTTGTATATAATATATTGGATCAAGTTTTGATTAATGTATTTTTATTATCCTTATTGATTATAGAATCATTCTAGTGTGTCACTCTTGGATTTCCATGAATAAATTATACATCTATGTACTATTAAAATCCTTACACACATACACATCAATGTAATCTAGCAAAAACTGGCAAATGGCAAGAACATTTATTAAAGCAATACACTTAAATGCTCTAATTTAGAAAAGAATCCGATTTCCAGTTGAATTTGCGACTGAATGATAATTTGGTGAGGGTCTGCATTTGTGTTATTCATTTTTGAATTATCCAAAATCTTGATATATAATGGATATAACGATGATTAGAACTATTCACTCCTTCTTAAAGAGACGGATCAATATCATCACAGACCAGAGTTACAACAGAAGTACAATGGATTTATGAGTTTTCTACTATATATATATATATATATATATATATATATATATATATATATATATATATAAACTGTGTTTGTAAATAATTCATAGTTTGTAGTACTAATGCACAGATTTAAGACAGAAGTGCCAAGGAACAAAACAGAAACTAGGTACTGATCCTAGCATTTATTTACATCTTCACAAATTCAAAACAAGGTCTATTTTCCAGAACAAAAAAAATTGACAAAACTCTACCTGTATATTACAACAGGGGCAGGGTGCTACTCTGGGGTTGGAATTCCCTGAGCAAAATTTGTTTTGTTTTTGCCATATCCCATCTAAAGATGATAATATAACTGAGAAGGAGGAATAGATAATGTATTTAGGTCTCAACCAGAAGTCTGAACTGCTCTGGGCCAGGGAGCAACACTCTGATTCAAGGCAGAGTATATTGGTACTTAGATTCTAGAGATAGAAATACCAGTTCATATGTAAATAATCTTGTCAATTATGATGGGTACTATGCTAGAATATAGACAATACAAGATGTAGGAAAAGTATTGTCCTGTAATTTCTTTATACTGCCATAACAAATAAACTTTCTTTTTATATTTTTTGTATAATCATTTTACTACCATCAATATATCATTTTTTACCATATGCAAATTTTTAAGCCATTTTTGGATTTTATATCTTATTATTTAAATGAATTTTTTTAGTTTAGAATAGATAATAAAATGAATGAGAGGGTGTGTGCTGAAAAGTTCTTGGCTCAAACAAGAATTTCTCTTTTTTTTTTTAAAATTATTTTTTGAATTTTTTTTGGATTTGTTTGAGAAACTTGAGAAATGATATGCTAAGTGTGTTGAACTGAATGATGAATATATGGAATAGCATGGAAGTGTTCTAGCTTTAGATCCATGATTCTCATGGGGAGGAGGTTGATTGCCAAGATATCAGGTGGTAGGTGAGTAAAGAAGAGTGCTAGACACCAAAACAACGAAGCAGTGAAGATTCTACTCCCATTTCCAAAAGCTTATTTGTGTAAAGCTGAATTTTCATATGTAATGCTTATAAAAAATTACACAGTGAAATAGATTTAATATAGAATGGTTTGCTTTATTTTTTGTTTTTATTTTAATGACACATTATTCAATGTCAAAGCAATCCTTAAAGAAGAACAGTAGTGGTGCTATTTAACCTATAGTTGGTAATGCAAAATAGAACATGAGACTGACATTGACACAGTTAGTTGCATTATGGATTCTTGCCAAAAAAAAAAAAAACAAAACAAAAAAACCCAGTCACATAATTAGCAAGCAAGAATTGAATTTATGAAAGTAAATGCCTTTATGGAATATAGAATCTGAATGTCTAAGATTGAGGTCTGGGCTCTAAGTTTTATCCAAAGTCAAGAAATAGGGCAAAAATGTCTGAGAACTGAGACTCTAGATCAGAGCTTCCCAAAGTGATTCATGCAGATCTCTGGGGATGAACAAAAGCATAGAACTCCATTGGGGATGAATTTGTGTTTGCATTTATGTGTCCCTTTATAACAGAAGAGCAAAAATCACTGAATCATGTATACTAGTTGCCAGACATTGTATGCCTAGCTGAATGCATGATTGGGTGTGATGCCTACTAGTGAGGTGTTGTTCACATATGACCAATTCAAAGCATATGGGTTATTTAAATGAATGAATAATCTGGCTTTGACCAAAAAGATTAGGATCTTTTTGGAATTGTTAATGACACATATAATCATATTTTCACAAAAGAAAAAATTCAATAACAATTATAATTTAAATGAATTATTTTATAAAAATAGTAAATTCTAAAAAAAAGCTTTTTATAATAGATCATGAGATATTTTTAGAAAAAAGGATTATCTAATAAAAGGATGAAAATATAATTTAAAAACAGCATAGAACTCCATTGTATAATTTAAAAAAGAAGTTAGACTAAACTTACTATGCTGGAAATTTTAATTCTTATTCATAGTAACAGATTTTAAGTGAATGAAATTAAAATAAAATTATTATTAATAAAAAATCCCATTCGGACCAAAGAGATTCAGGTCTTCACTTGTTAAGTTAGGTATTTGTTTGTGTGGGTGTTATTAGATCATTCAATATTCTATTTATAATAAATTTTCTGTATTTTGTAAAAACTTTTATCTTGAATCTCAAATATTTTAATATTGAAACTGAAAACATTTAAAAAATTGACTCCTCTTATCATAGCTTCCAATGTGACGAAGAAAAATGTTGGTAAAATTCAATTAATTTATTTGGGTATGAATGGAAATTAAATTTGGTTACAAGGGATGCATGAAGTAAAAAGTTTGAGAAGTGCTGCTCTATTCATTCCTTTCTTGGTCAGGCTGAGAACATGTGACTTTCCAGTTAAATATTTTCGAGGTAGACTTTAATTTTGTATTTTCTCTTTCTAGTGTCATTTTTTGTTTTTGTTTGTTTCAATCTTTTTATTCTCAGATTATTTTCAGGTGATTCTTTTAGGAATTCTGGTATTTTTCAAATAGACAATTTTGAAGATACATTACTTTTAGGTATGAAAATGTATTACCTGTAACTTCATTAGTTGTGTGTGTGTATGTGTATGTATGCGTGTGAAAGTCTTAAATGCTAACTTACAGACTTTCTATCTACACTCATAGTCAAAGGACTAAATGCTATACCAAGAAAACTATGAGATGATATACTG
This sequence comes from Sepioteuthis lessoniana, assembly GCA_963585895.1. Classification (NCBI taxonomy): domain Eukaryota; kingdom Metazoa; phylum Mollusca; class Cephalopoda; order Myopsida; family Loliginidae; genus Sepioteuthis; species Sepioteuthis lessoniana. The sequence continues at coordinate 19,752 of CAUZXS010006561.1, forward strand.
TTAACTTTAGAATAGTTTCCTTTCCTACTCGTGCTTTGTAGGCAAGAAAAGCACTGTGGTTTATGGTGCTCCCTCATGAACTGAAATTCCATCTTTTGCATCGATCCCCCTTCTACAAGCTTCTTTTTCTTCTCTTCAAGGATGTTGTGCACATTTCAAACCCGGGACCAAGAGAAGCATGCCTCCACCGAATTTGAATTGTTGCATCTCTGGTATTTAAGAAACAATTTTCAATTCATTTATTTGTTGTATTTAGTAGTTATAAATTTTTAGCTTTTTTTAAAAAAAAAAAAAAAAAAAAAAAAAAAGAGAGAATGAGAGAAAGAAAAAATTTTTTTTATTTGGTTAGAGTAGTTTTATTATTATTATTATTATTATTATTATTATTATTATTTTTCATGTATTGCAAGAAAAAATAGTTAATATTTGGATTATACCACATTTTTAGAATTACTTTCTTAAAACTGAAAAAAGTAAAGCATTATCTTTTAAAGGTTGTTTATAACAAATATAAAAAAATCATTTTCAATTTAAAGCTAAAAGAAACATGACCCTTCTAGAAGATTTATATGGAATTAATGACAGTATTTGTTTTAATCCTTTGAATGCACTCAACACATATAGGCCCTCTGCACTGGCCTCCTGCATGAAAAATAGCTAAAAATGTAAAATGTTTTAATCTGTTATTTAACAGCCTGTTATTGCTAGGTAACAGTGATATAGAAATGGGGATTCCTTGGCTGAAATTCAGACCCCATGGGTATATGTACTTCTTGGTAATGGCACAAATACTGGCAATTTGAGTTTTAAGGGTTGACTTTTGTTACCTTTGGCTGACACATTTAAGCATTTACCTTGCCTCTCTGCTGTCGGCAAATTTTGACAATGTTTTTTGAAGCAGAGATCCCTACCAAGTATTGGTGGGCAGTGCCAAAAATAGCTTAGCTCCTCAGCATTCCTCTTTTAGGAGCACCTCAAGCAATGATTCTGATTGCTGCCTAAGATAAGTCCCATAGCAAAGTTATTTTCACAATAGTTTTTTTCCAAATTTTTATTTAACAGTTGAATCTTTTCTTTGAGTCTTTGGTATTGTTAAAACACAATGTTTTGGCCTCTCCATTTTGCATCCTTCTTCAGGTGTACTGTCTGCATGAAATCAGAAGATCTCTTTCTGGAAGTGTAAAGCAAAAAAAAAAAACAAAAAAAAACTGAGTACATATGGTATTGTCTATCAATAATTATATAATTACCCAACTCTTCTGCCATTGGCAGGATGTGACCTAAGGTCAATTTTTAAGTGGATTACAGATAGTGTGAATTCAGTTTCCTTTCTCTTAGACTGGTTGCCTAACCAAGGTTCATGTACCCAGTCTGCCTTACTATTTATCCATAGTTGGAGGTGGGAATCACCGATAGACTCATGTCTTTCCTCAGGGCATTAGGGCAAAGGGAAACATATCAACTTTATCCAAGATTTGAACTCTGATCACTGATTCCATTTCCTGTGATAACCATTAAACTAAGTATACCTTACATAAGTATACAATTTTTTTATAAAAAGATGATTTTCTTTTAAATCAAAAACTATCAGGATTTTATTATTCTAAGTAGAATATTAAGCAATCAAAATCAAATTTATTGGGTATTATTTATTACAAAACTCTATGGCATTGAGACTCTGTAACTAAAAATAGAATTACATAAATATACAAAAGAGGTATACTTATTTTTTTACTGCTACATATCCATTGGCCTAATGGTTAGAGTGTTTGCCAATGACCTGGGAGAGTGGGGTTCAATCCTAGGTCGAGTCATACCAAAGACTCAAAAAATGGTACTTGATGCCTCCTTGCTTAACACTCAGCATCATAAGGTATGGATCAAGGCTAAAGTAGAGCAATCCAAGAGAAAGGAGTAGCGCCCTTCCCTACATCTTGGTGTAGTAGCTATTGAAAAGGGAGCCTTCGGGTCATCCTCAACTATGATCGACTAAATATTCATAGTTGTTAGGGGGTGTACTTATTTATGTGTGATACTGTACACGTTCTAATACTTCTGGATACATCATCGGTAATGTACCTGGAATCATTGTGTGTTTTGAGGCTTTCAGTATCATACACCTTCCTACAGGTGACCCAGGACACTGATCAAAATCCAGCTTGTATTTAGATGGCTAACTACATATTACCCTAAGACTCACCTCTTTTGAGCCACAGTCATCGTGAAACCCTCTCCACTGAATTGGTGACTACTCCTCTCTTCTTCTCTCCCTCAAAAAATAATTTCTTAACATTTCAACACAGCAGCAGTACTCATAATATCAATTGTGCAAGTTTGTTTTTTATTTTTTGCTTCATTGCTGGAAAAAGAGATTCTCCTCTTTTTATACAGATGGAAAAGAGCATAGAATGGATCATATGTAATGTGTTGAAAATACCAAAGACACCAAGAAGAGATTCAATGGTCTGAAAAAATATCTAGAGTGTTAATGATTAATCTTAAAGCAGGTACACTTAACAGAATGATTATTATTATAGGAAATGATAATTGGCAACTGATTTCAAATCCTGAATAAGATTGTTTGCATTTCATTTGGTGTTAATGCCCTTGGGACAGTCATGGATCTCTTTGTTCTTTCTCTAGCTATGGGTAAATAATAGGGTAGATTGAGTTTTCCTAGCTTTGGTAAGGTAAACAGTCTAGGAGAAGGAAAACTCTAAATTCAAACCATCAGTATTCTGCTTAAAAATTGACCTTGTGTCATATCCTACCCATGGCAGAGGGGTTGGGTAAATACAAAATTATACATAAAATAAACAACCAACTCTCCGACCTTTGGGCTAGGATCAGAGTATGGTATCTGTTCTTCAGCCATGTTCTTGTATTCTGCAAGGCATAACAAAAAACTAGGTATGCCTGCTTCTGGGGATTCTTATCCCAATGCAGCACCTTCCTATTGTTCCCTTGGGTAAATTTTATGGATTAAATTCTAAATATCAGAATGCTATGTTTGGTAACAGCAATGAATAAAAATTATATCTTATGTTTTGTAAACTAAATATAAATTGAAAATCCAATAAAAAATTAAATTGAATTAAATTTCCAATTGTTTCAGTAATACCAATGTAAACAACAGAATTATTTTAGATGCCAAAATTTCTGCTACTGACACCAGAGTAAGATTTCCTGATTTTTTCTCAAGTCCAGACCTAGCAATCTGATAGTAATCATTTCTAGAATTCTCGAGTACACTTTTGTCTTTGATTTTTAAAATTTAGATTTTTTTTATATTTGTTTTTCATAACCTTAAGAAGATTGTTAAGCATATCATAAGTTTTAAAAGAAGGTTTTTTAATGGTGTGGTATTGTCCAAATATTGTGAAAAAAAAAAAATGAAAAGAAAAAGAAAATTTAATCTGATGTTGCTTTTTCCATCCCTTATTTAATAGCTTGCTTCGTATTTCTCTTATGTTTTTTTAAGACTCTAAATTCTTTCAACTGTATCAGTCATGCTTTGTATAGTATTTAAAGTCTAGCATAGCAGTGTGATGTAGAGTAGTTCAAGAAGTAGATGGCATCTTATAGTGACAATGTCTTTTAGTTCAAAATAATACACTTATTTGTTATGTAAAAAGCAAGTTTTTGTACACACAGTTGATTAATATAATATAGGTCATGGTATTTAATGCTCTATTCTTAAGCCTTTCACAGGCAGATAATTTTTTAATCCTTGTAGAGTGGTTGAATTATTTTCAGGAAATTTGCAAACTAGATATGTTCAAACAACTCAATTAATCATATATAAAAAACAAACAAAATATGATAATTTGATCAGTGATTGTGTGTCATAGTACAATAGCATGAAAACAGTAAAACGCTTTTAGTTATGATATTTTGCAAAACAACCTTTACACAATCCTATACCACAATTGGGCCTTCTAGTGATATTTCAGTGGGGTATCCTAATGATATTCCTATACATTAATATTGAATTGGTCAATTAGGATCCAATTGGAAAATGCCTTACTTTGAGCTATTGCAAAAAATGACAAAAGTATTGCTCTACTTGCAAAATATTGTTGGTTTGTTACCATATGGTAGAGAGAAAAAGGGAGTGAAGATTTAAAAAAAAATATTCAAAAACAAAATTAATTTTTAACTTGGAATTAAAAACAAAAACAAATAGGTTTTAAGAAAATGCATTCATTAATGTGAACAAAGTGAATTATAAAGATTAATTCAGAGATTTTGTAATTTTGAGAAGACTCATTTTGAAGGGTTGTTCAGACTATTGATCTCATTGTTTCTATTACTTTTGTTGTTATTTTTCAGCTGATCTATTATATAAGAATAAAACATCCTGTAAACTGGTTTGTCTGTGGGGGTGCTACTCATGTAGTGTGTCTTGGGCAGGAATAGGCTGGTGGAGTCCATTACTCTTCATATCAATAACTGGTTTGAATTTAAAGTTATCTTTCTCCTAGGCCAGTTGCCATACCCAGGTTAAAAAGCTCAGTCTGTTCTATTATTTATCAATAGTTGAAAGGGGAGTAGTTGGATTCATACTTTTCTTTAGGGTATTAGTGGTATGAGAAATGCACACAGCAATAATCAGGATTTGAAATAGGGTAGCTGAGTCCACTTCCAACTATGACAACCATTACATCACGAGTAGCTCCATTATATATTATATGGCCCTCCTCAAATATACAATTCATATAAAAAGAGGATTTCTTTTGTTTTGCTGTGGTACTAAATTTATCTATAATTATAAAGTAAAGTAAAGTTGGCGACCGTAGACGAGGGCGACCAGAAGGCTACCTTTTCAATAGCTACTACATTGAGGTGTAGGGGAGGGCACTACTCCTTTCCCTGGATTGCTAACCTTTACCCTCGATACATACCTTATATTGCTGAGTGTTAAGCAAGGAGGTATCAAGTACCATTTTTAAAGTCTTTGGTATGACGCGACCTGGGATTGAACCCAGGTCTCTCGGACCATTGACGAACACTCTACCCACTAGACCAATGAGCCGGTTATCTATAATTATAGAAGTCATTATCATTCTCTTTGTTCTTACCACATTTTGGCCTATCTGTTTTACTAACTTCCTTAGGTGTATAAACCCTATGGAAGGACCACTTTATCCTCTTACTTACAGTACCAAAACTTATTTCACTTTGGCATGATGGTTAGTGTTTGCTAGTGGCTTGGGAGGCCAAGGTTCAATCCTGGGTCAAGTCATACTAAAGACTCAAAAAATGGTACTTAATGCCCCCTTGCTTAACACAGCATTATAAGGTATGGATCAAGAGTAAGTTGAGCAATCCAGGGGAAAGGAGTAGCGCTCTCCTCTATACCTTGGTGTAGTTGCTATTGAAAAGGGAGCCTTCAGGTCGTTCTTGACTAAGGTCAGCATACTTACTATAGTTTCTAAACTAGTATAAATAATATGTAAAGCATTAGTACCAATCATTTTAGTGTGAAATTTTTTGATGAAGAATTATTATTATACACCAGCTTCCACTGCTAAAACAAAAAATGATGTCTTCATTGTACACTTAAGGAAAGCTCAAGAATTGATTGGCTAATATATAGTGTATATTTATCCATCCTCTACTCTACAGGCTGGATTTGACACGAGGTCAATTTTTCAGTGAAGTACTTCTGGTTTGAATTCAGAGTTTTCCTTCTCCTAGGCTGATTGCTGTACAAAGTCAAAAGAAATCAGACTACCCTACTATTTACCCATAGCTCGGAGAAGAAAAGATGGATTCATGCCTTTTTCAAGTGCATTAGCACAAAATGAAATGCAAACACCCTCATCCAGGATTTGAACTCGTTTGGTTGGGTTCATCTCCCATGAATATAATTGTTATACCATATACTTCTATAAATGGCTAACATATAGTAAAAGCAGCAAAAACAAAACAAGAAAAAATTAGATCAATAATTCAAATTACTCTTGAAATAATGTGAAGAGTCATTAACATTCAAAGAATTATTTGGACAGTTTTGGTTAACCACCCAATAGTTCAGCCAGTACATTCTTGGGGCTTTTTCATGTGTATTATGCACCACTGTTAAGAAAGAGACTCTTCTGACCTTTTTCTTTTGTAGCACAAAGCAAAGACAATATCAAACAGCATTTTTATTTTTTGGCAATGCTTATAAATGGTTATTTTTAGCAGTCCATCCTGTTTCACGGTTGTCCATTTCTTTTCTTTCGTTTTTTTAACATGGAATTGTTCTCAGTCCTTTCCTCAGAACTTTCATTCACCTCATTCGTCTTTTTTAAGCAGTGAAAGAAATAATGAGTTCAGGTCTGATTTATACATTTATCTGACATGTTAGTTATACAGCTTTCTTGGTTTTTCTCAAGAAATATATGAATGATAAAGACAAAAAAGAGTTCAATTGTCTAAATAATTCTTTGAATAGGCTTGGAGTAATTCACTCTTCATTTTTTTTCCTCAAGGGAAAAATAAAATCCAATGATAGATGAGTGAAGAATTTAAATGGTTATCATGATTATTTCTTAATACTTAATTTATATTCATGTTTGTACTTATTTTAAAAGTTAAGTACAATATGATACATACAATCTTTGTTAATATAAGTTAATTTGGATATTAACTAAGCTCAGCTTTGTTTGTCACAGAGCTTGTTGTGGTACTGATAAATATGTCAATCCTGTGAACATTTAGAAATGAGTGAAGTGACTCACGAAAGGCAAAGATGATAAAGGCAAGTGAGTAAGTTTAAAGTCAACTTTTATTTGGCAATAAATACAAGAAAAGTGTAAAAGGGTAAACTATGAGCAAGTTGAGGAAGTCTTATCAGTCTGAATGGAGTCATTTGCTTGTGGACAAGTGTCATGGAGCAAGCTGTTAGTAGGCTGGATAATTTGGCCTGAGTTGCTAGGCATTGATGCTCTGCTAGTGATGTCAGTGGTAGTCCACTATTCATGGACTGGGAGATTACTCTTTTTGTTCACTGAATTTGGCTGGCTGAGTGGTAAAGGTTGCTAATAGGGCATCATTCTAGTGTTGATGGTTTGTAAGTAGTTGACTTAACCTGAAAAGGGCAGTAGTAAAGACCTGTGCTCTTATAAGGGTAGCAGCTGGTAGAAAAAACCTGTGCTCTGATAAGGACAGTTTGTAGTAATGGGAAGAGGAATACCCTAAAAAGAAATGTAGGAGTAGAGGGCTGACATGAGCACCTAGAAGCAGGCAGTAGCAGCTGGTTAGAGACAGGAGGCAGGAACAGCTCGAACTGAGCTACACTCTGATCCTCTTTGCCTGAAGCTGAGCAGGACACTAACAAGTCATTCTTTTGATCTGCTATTTATATTGAGACAGTGTTAGAACAGTGGAGAGATTTTTTTTTATATTAAACTTTTGGTTTTAAAAAAGAGAGTAGCTTTAGGCTATGACAAGCGAAATAAAGGCTGGAAGTTCATGTTAGACCAGTTTTGTATGGGAACAGTGCTTGCATACTTTGAAAAGCAGCATTCAAAATCCTAGGTTTCAAGACTGACCACTGGTTCCAGTGGACAATATGCAACTAATTCAGTCACGAAACAAGCTGAGATGTTTGATTTGTATTAGAAAACAAATTTTTAAAAATTCTGGCTGATAATACCATTCTTGCAATCACTGCATTATAACTTAATGGTTTTCAAAGAAAGAATTCTGAAATGTTTTTGCAGCTTTGAGAATATCTATTAATTACTGCTAATAGTACTAATACTATGTTATACTTAGAAAGATATGTAATAGCTAATCATATAAAATTTGATTATATTTACCATGTATAAATATAATCAAATCTTATATTACATTCTGTTTTTTGGTGTATTTTTTCAACCTTTTATGGAATTTTACTGACACTTGGAGCTACCAAAAATGGCAATAGAAAAGAGGTTTAATTTTTAGTTGCTCTATCAGTATGTCAGTGTATAGCAGTAATGATACAGTACAGATAGATTGAGTGAGTTGTGGGATAAAGAAGTAATTAAGATTAATCCTTAGAACCCAAGTGGCTGGTATTTGTGCCTAGAAATATATGAATTCTCACCAGGTAATCCCCATTTCTACATTGCTAATGCCTAGTAACAATACAACCAATCAGATGTGCACTTACATCTGAGCCATGGCTGTATATAGCTGGTATTTTTGTCACTACAAAGAACATAGACCAAAGAAAACTGTAATATGATTAAGGATGGTAATTAATTATTTTAGTTAATTATTTTATTTGTAGCTATGGCTGTATATAGCTGGTATTTTTGTCACTACAAAGAACATAGACCAAAGAAAACTGTAATATGATTAAGGATGGTAATTAATTATTTTAGTTAATTATTTTATTTGTAGCTATGGCTGTATATAGCTGGTATTTTTGTCACTACAAAGAACATAGACCAAAGAAAACTGTAATATGATTAAGGATGGTAATTAATTATTTTAGTTAATTATTTTATTTGTAGCTATGGCTGTATATAGCTGGTATTTTTGTCACTACAAAGAACATAGACCAAAGAAAACTGTAATATGATTAAGGATGGTAATTAATTATTTTAGTTAATTATTTTATTTGTAGCTAAAAACTTTGCATTGAAGTATAATTTGCATGCGAAAAGTTAAGTGGTGCACATGTCACACCAGAGAACAGGATATGGGGTTGACAGGGTGTTTTGAAATCTGTGGCTGACAAAATGTTTAAAATGAACATTTAATCCAATGGAAGATGATTTAGCTGTTGGGTTTATGGAAAGTTTCTAATGACGCATGTTCTTATCATCATTAGTTGAGAAGAATAATTAATATATTATATAAGTAGGGTAATTTCAGTGGTAAGTGGAGTTGAGTAAGTTGAGTCAGTTCAGAGATTTGGGTCCAGAGACAACAGCCTTTTGGGGGCGAGGGGCTTGTTTGGAGCGAAGAAAGCAAAATTAGTATTTTGATCATTTGCACAATGAATCTCTTAGTGTTTTTATGTAACAGCTAATATCTTTCACTCTATTTTTGTCTCTTGTTTTGATGATGACTGCTATGAAATGTTACAGTCAGCTAATAAACTTTTTGTATTCGAAACAATCAGGTCTGCTGTGTATTTGTGTAAAGTAACAACTATTGATATTCAAGATGGTGCAACAGTGTTACAAAATGGGTATCTCCATTTCTAAGTTGTTATAAAATTTTACATTTTCAAGCTCTGGTAGGGTGGGAGTTCCAGGAGCTCTGGGTTTTAAAGATTGATATGAAAGAAAATGCTAGTTGAATTTCTATCAATTATCATTAATTTAATCTAAAAATGAAGAATATGGAATCACTATAGTAAACATGTGGATCTTAGATTTGGATAGAATCAATGTTCTTTTTTGTAAAATTGTAATGTTGTGTATGGTTTTCAAAAGTTCCAGATAAAGAGAAAGGATTCAATTATAAAATTGCATAATAATAAAAAGGTTTCAATAATAAAATAATAAGAATTCAATGATATAATTATATAATAACAAAAAAGGTTCAATTACAAAATAATAAGGATTAATGATATGATTACATAATAAAAAGGGTTCAATGATAAAAAAAAAGAATCAATAATATAATTATATAATAATAAAAAGGGTTCAATAATAAAATAATAAAGATTCAATGATATAATTATATAATAATAAAAAGGGTTCAATAATAAAATAATAAGGATTGAGTAATATAATTATATAGTAATGAAAAGGGTTCAATAATAAAATGACATAGTAATAAAATAGGGTTCAATAATAAAACTACCTAGCCAAACAAGCAATTGTGTGTACTCTGATCTTTGTTTCATATATGTTTAGACCAATGCATGCTCCTTATCTTCTATCATTCAAAGGCTTTTTGGTCAGACATAAGACATGAAAAGATTAGAAGGAATATTGGGTGGAAAGCTTCTGGCATTATTAGGAACACCAATGGGTCCAAAAATGGAATTAATTCAAAATCCTACACATTGTTTTTTGTTTTTACTGAGCAAAGAAAATGGCTAAATGACTAATGATTATTTTATGTGGCTTTGTATACTATTTTTATTGAGAAAATATTATTTTGCACCAACCAAATCAACCCACACAGTGAATCTGTTATAGACTCAGTTAAGAAAATCTTATTTTCTTTTCTTTTTAGATTATTAGATCATTATGTTTTGGTCAGTATTACATTAAAATTTTTTTTTAGTTTATAGTTAAAATTGTACATATTAAAAAAAAAAAGTAAAAGAAATTCCAATATTATGAACTGTACTGGTTTAGGTCTTGGAATTTGGAGGGATGTCCTGGAATTAAAGCTTATTAAGTTATAACTCCTTTATTAACAACATGGAACATATGCAATTCTGAACATGTGTACAGTAACTCTTTTCCTATAACAAATGAGGGTTGTTTTGAAGGTAATGCCTGTTATAATATGCACCCACTTAAATATGAACTTTGAAATTCTAAAAACAAAAAGTATCTTGTATATTATATGTACTGTCTTTTTAGATTTTGTGGTAGTTAAATTTAGCATTTGTTCAAGTTTTTATTTGGTTCATATAGACTAAAAATAAAAAAAAATTATACTGTTTACTTATGTTTTGCAACAAAACATTTACACAGTATTTAGAGCAAACACATGGACATGTCCATGCGAAAATGTAACAAGCTTGTGGCAAAAATAAGCTCACATTAGAAGAAACAGAATTATAAACAAACACACCTTCCAGTGGCTATTTCTTTGTAGTGGCATAAAACAGAAGTTCTTGTTAAACAGTCAGTTTGGATCATCCATATAACTTAAGGTTATGCTGTCTTGAATATGGTGATTCATTTACCTGAATGAAAAGTTAATATTTAGTTCTTGTGCACCCCTAACTTTTAGGCTTAAAAATGTGGGAAAAAAAGGTGTGAGTTATACATGAATAATTACAGTACTTATGTGGAGTAATTGTTTGTCTACAACATGGCACTATTCAAAATGGTCTCTACATGTGATGATGCATATAAACTATTTTTGAACACATTTGTCCAATCCACTTTTTAAAAAAATTAGGCTGTTGTCACCATTACACAGTTTGTTTTTAGCATTAGTTTCACTTTCTTTAAACTTTTTCATTCATTTTTGTGCATTTCTCTTCAATTGTCTCTTCACCATACACATTTCTGAATGTTCTGTTCTGTAGATGTCAGCAGCAGTGCATTCTTCTGTGGTAAAGAATTCGATGACTGCTCTTTGTTTTTCTTTCATATTCAATATCTGAAAAATGCAGACATTATGTCAGTCAGGCAATAAGAATCACTCTATCTGGTGTTGTAAAAGTATCACATTTTGATTAATAGTTTGAGAGGAAATAATAAACAGGCATTATCTTCAGTACAGTTATCATGTAGTTTGTTTATTTGGTTGGTTTTACAGCATGTCAACCCTTGTTTGGTTATTTAATGCTGAAGATAGTTGTTTTTTTTTAAGCAGTTATTTGCTGTTAAGTAACTAGTGATAATAATCATTTGGAAACAATTATAGCTTCAAGTAACTATACAAATGATTTATATACAGTTATATGGTTTCAAATGACTATTTTGCCCTGTTGAGGGGACGTAGAATGTACTGTCTGTATCCCTTGCTGAGGGGTACCTCCTCCCACCAAAAAAAGGGATATCCTGAATATGACGCTAAACTGCATCTGATGGTGAAGCTCCAGTTTTCGAGATTGGGGAATGTGGAGTATCTCTTCATTGTCATTACTCCCAGGTCCACTCTGACCTGGTAGTACCTGTTAGGGTCCCATCTATGGGTGAAATAGATCTGTTTGAAAATTATTAATATTCAATAGGACTATGTGCAAAAAATTCCTCTATACAACTATACAAAAGATGTAAATGTAAATATACAATGAATGAGATTTACTAATCTTTAGGTATAAAATAACCCTAGACTGGTTGACATTCTATTAAAATCAGTCACTCATAATCAATCAAATGACAATTTCTATTTAATTAACGACATTTGTTTACCTACAGTTATATGGTTTCAAATATTCCTATCTAATCCAAAAATTTCCAAATAGATCTATTCAACCCATAGATGGAACCTGAATGGTATTACCAGTCCAGATTAGAGTGTATCTGGGATTAATGGCAACAAACTAAAGCCTCATCACTAGATACAATTTATTCATACCCAGGACCCCTCTCTTTGTATGGGAAGGTCTTATCCCTTTGCAAGAGATGCAGTCAGCATATTTCAGACCTTGCTGACCGGGTAATTATCAGATATAAATGGAAAACCAGGCCATTGGCTGAATGAGTTGAGTGTTCACCAATGGTCTGGGAGACAGAGGTTCAATCCCAGGTTGAGTCATACCAAAGACTCAAAAAATGGTACTTGATGCCACCTTGCTTAATACTCAGTATTATAAGGTTAGGATCAAAGGTAAAGTGGATCAATCCAGGGAATGCAGTAGCGCCTTCCCTTACACTTTGAAAAGGAATCCTTTGGGTCACCCTTGTGCTTTAAGAGGAAAATGCAATATATAATCAATATGAATGATTTGGGGACTTTATGTATTGTCTATTTTGTTTGTTGAATCAATGTCACATAAAAGTAGCAATACAACTTCTGTGTTTTCAAATCTTGATGCACAGATGAAACCTAAAAGTATTGAATTTACAACAATTCTTCTCTTTCTTGGATAAACATGGATTAATTGTTTTTATATCTGATCCTTTTTTAAAAAATCAAAGCTTGGTTAAAATGCTGGTCAAATAAGCCACAAAATTAAATTAAACAGAATAATCTGATTCAAACACTAAATGTCCAAAAATTAATTTCATTTGTTGCACAAATTACTACTACTCTTTTCATTATTCTCTTATGAATAAAAACTAGAATCATCAAAATAAAGATTTGGTTTATTTGTTTAACTGTATATTAACACTGTTATGGGTTATTTAATGTTGGAATTTAATTAATTTGTAAATGTTTCATTATAATGACTATATTTTCAATGTCCAACAGTTTGTAAATCACACTTACTTAACATTTGTTAGCACTTTTATAAATAGTATGAAGTATTCTTAATAATTTATAAATTAACAATTTAATAATTTATATATGGTTGCAAGTAACTAGGACCCTAACAGGTACTACTACTCCAGGTCAGAGTGGGCCTGGGAGTAATGACAACGAAGTGGTACTCCACACTCTCCAGTGCTCTAGAACTTGAGCCTCTCCATCAGATAGAGTTATTAAACTCAAAATAAAGAGAACAGATAAACTAGTATTTTTGAGCATAGAAATATACTCACACTAGAGCATGCTATGATAATAAAAAAAAATACTATTTTTGTATATTTATTCAATCCAATAGTGTATTTAATAAGATAAAATGTTTTTTTTTTCATTATTTTTTTTTAGTAATTAATACAATTACTTAAAAAGAAATAATGCAAAAATTTGTTTATAGCAGGTAAAGTTGCATGCTACATTAGAGAAGAAATTAATATTATTTTGCATTTTTGACCAACATTTTTTTTCATTATATTTCTATAGTTTTTTTTTATTGCAATTCTCAAATTATTACTCTGTGTCTGTTAAGTAAGCGGTATGGATTGGAAATAAAGAATAAGATTGGTTAATGATTTTAATAATGATTATATATAATGATCAAAATTTGTTATTTATCATAGTGATCAAAATTTTGTATGCATGTTGTTATAACACAGCAAAATTGGCATTAGCATCAAAGAGTTCTAACTGAGAGAATGAAGTAATTTTCCATATAATTTGTAACTTAATAATATGAGTTCTTCATTCATGTTCATTGTGATCATTATATTTTTCCAAGGGAAATAATTATTAAATGCTAGTGATATAACACATTTTGTCTATTTTGATTGTTTGTTTGAAGTTAGTTATAATATAAATTATATGAATAGGATATAATATAACATTGACTATTGTAGCTACTGAAAGCATCATATAAAGTGATTATTTATGATAATAATTATGAGAAATAAAATATAATAAAGAATAAAGCTTAAGATTAATAAATGATATCACCCATCTTTTGTTATATTTTTATATAAGTTAAATATAACAGATATTTTGGTTAGTTGGTTGGTTGGTTGGTTTTTCAGCATGTCAACCCTTGTTGGGTTATTTTATTCTGAAGACAGTTAAACAGTGGTCTGGTGAGATGGAGAGTGCTGAATTTGCACAATCTTGTGCCAAAAAAGTTTTTGTTCAAAAAGTATTGAGACTGACTTATGAATTTATTTTCAAATTGGCACTGACACCTCCAAATTTTGTCTAGAAGTCTAGACAGCATCTAGACATCTATACATCACTTTTATATAAATTGCTCAGCTGTGCATACATATTCCTTTAAATTTAAAATTAAAGAAATGTAATGCTTTAGTCACAATATTTTTTGATCAGATCTTGCATTTTTTTTCAAGTGATTATCTTGTCCAAAATGACTTTTTTTCTGTGTTGAGTAAAAAGAGAAAGATAAGTGTTTAAATACTGACCATTGTTTGTTACCTTAAGTTTTTACATTTTTCTTGCGTCAAAATTTTTCCTAATGATATACTACAGTTGACTGAATGTTTAAGGAAAAGACACTTCTAAAGTTTCCATAACATTATTCAAAATGTAGTTTTGGGAATTTTCATATCAATCTAATTGTTTATATATTATAAAATTTACAATATTTTCTGTAAAAAAATTTTTTATCTTTGTTTTATATTCAGGAAAGTTTTCATAATTTCTATGTGAATTTTGGTACTTTCTTGGAGATCTCTAGTCAAGGTTTCTGATATTTTGACTTTTAACATCTTGAAATTTTCTCAGCTATTAGAGAGTGAAAAGAACCTTTTTTTCGAAAATAATAGTTAAAAAGTGTCTTAACTGTTGGAAGTTTATCATAGTGAGAGAAAATAATCTTTGTGGGATGAAAATTATATAATGATAATATAGTTAAAAGACTGACATTTTCAGCCTGGTCACTGGTTCCGTAAATTGGTTTAGTTGTCGGGGTACCACTTATATAGCATGTCTTGGGCAGGAATAACCTGGTGGAGCCCAGCCCTCTCCAGGTCTACAACTGGTTTGAATTCTGAGTTATCCCTCTCCTATACCAGTTGCCATACCAAGGTTAAAGAGCACAGTCTGCTCTACTATTTACCCTTAGTTGGAGAGAGAATAGTTGAATTCATACTTTTCCCAAGAGTATTAGCATTATGTGAAATGCAAACAGCCTTGTTTAGGATTTGAAGTCAGGTAACTGAATTCATTTCCCATGACAATAACTGTTATGCTATAATCACCTTTCTTAAGATTCCATAAAATCAATTTCTTTCCACTTTAAATTGTTTATTTAAGATATATTTCATTAGTGTCCATTGAAAGAATATTTGTTTTCTTCCAAATCCCAAAAACCAATGTCTTTTCAGTATGTAATGTAAAATTACTATCTTTGATGTTTTTGGGTGTCTTCCTATGACAATGCATATAAGAAATCCATCCTTGTATTTTTTAAAAACTAATTTCAATAATTATATTAGTAATTATAATTACCATTATTTTAATTATCAATATATTAAAATAATTGTTCAGTGCATAAGAAAATTCTCTGTGCTTGGCATTGCATGACTCAAATTGATGTCAACCAATGAAAACTGCCTTTCATATTTTCTGTGCCAATTAGTAATTTTTGTTGTTATAGAGAGTGTTTAGTTACCTGCTTTAACTTGTATGTTTAAAACTGAGATCACTATATATGTATGAATGTATACTATTCTGTCCTGATTTCTATGTATACATTTTTTTCTATTCATATACATGTTCATATGTATTGTTAGATAACTTACAATTTATTAATTTGATTGAAACCTCTCTTTGTGGTCACAACCAATTTATTACTATCTCTGTCCTATAATACTGTATATACTCGCATATCATGTGACTTTTTGAGACCTAAATTTTAGCCTAATATTAGGAGGTCACACCATATACAAGACATAAATTTTGCATATATAAATAGTTGGCTAAGGCTTGGCCTAGGCCAACTGGTATGGCTACAATTTCTGGCTGCAAAAGTCAACCAATAGACCTGTTTCATGTCAGATGATACTTGAGTATATACAGTAGTTGTTACATTTGCATATGAATTTCATTTTGTAAATAGAACAATTATTATGGGGCTAAGATGGAGGTAGTTAATTTTTATAAGGTGTTTTGTAGTTCAGCAACAAGATAAATTCTGTTTAAAGGTCAGCCAATAAGATAAAAAATGACCCACACTGACAATATGTCTATCTGTCTGTATATATATGTATATATGTAGGTTTGTGCCCAAATAATAAATTTAAACTAGTTAAAATTTCACTTTTGGTCACAAAATCATTAATTTATGAAATTAATTTTTCAAGTTAAAGGTTTTTCCTTGTACTTTCTGTTATGTTTAAATTTCAACCTTACAAAATTATTACTTGATAAGGTCAATATGGACATTTCTTACTGAAAATTAGATCTTCAGCATTCAATCTATGTTTCTATAAGTTCTTGTGGAACCCATTTTTCTTGCATCAAAATTTTTACTAAGGTTTGATTTCTACTGTAAACTGATTGTATAAGGAAAAGACTCTTCTAAGATTTCCTTAACATAATGCAAATGGTAGTTGCTAGGAACTTTCATATAAATTTATTAGTTTATATCTTATACATTTACAATCCATTCTGCATTTAAAAAAATGTGTTTTATATTCAGGAAACTTTTAGAACCTCGATTTGACATATTAATCTAATAATTCTAAGTAGTGCAAAATTAAGCAAATTCTTTTTCATAAGCAAATCACCTCAGTAATTGATTTTCAAAATATAAGTTAAACTCAGATTAATTATTTTTACTGTACAAATTACTTTGCTTAGAAATGATATATTTTGAAATATTTCTTGGGGGGAAAAAATCTACTAAAAGAACTAACTTTTTACAAACTTATTATTTAAGTACCAGTTAATGTTCAATTTTTACTTAAAAATTTGTTATTGAATTTGAACAATATATGAGTATATACAAATAAACAAAATTTTAATTTCTACTTTTACAGTTCATTGTGAATCATGAAAATATTTATTCATTTAAAATTTTTTAATTCTAAATATATATATATATATATATACACATTTTTTTGACATTTGATGGTTAAAAAAAATATTATCTATTAATAATGGACCAAAATCAAAGTTCTCTGTAAAAATTAAGTTTGATTGTTTGAGAGCAGCATTATATCAAGTTTATTGATATAGGTTTGTTTATAGCAAGCAAACTGATCCACTGTCTCTTTTGTGTTTGTAATGTATTAAACTTAATTTTTGTGGTAAGCTTTTCTTTTGGTCTTGGGTGTTTATTTGGTTTCTATGATACCAAAAGATAGAACTATTTATGGTCATAATTGAGCATTTATAGGTTATATGTGTGTAATATATACATACATACATACACACACACATATATATATATATATATATATAGTATTCGGCAAAAAAATAGTGAAAAAAATTGAACCATTTAAATAAATAAAGAAATTTTCTATTTTTGGTATTTTTGAGAATTTTTATTTCAGAAAATTATGATTTTTTAATACAAGTAAATAAACTTTGTCAACAATAACATTGGCTGCAATGTTTCCAAGCTCAAGTATATAATAGCTGATTTTAAGGTAGTTTTTTACCCTGAATCCAAAAATTATACTCATTTTTTCTAATCAGATCAAATTTTTAAGATACAAACTATCTTCTTGTTGAATTAAACAAATAATGCTAAATTTAGGGCTGATATGTTCACAGAAAGCTCACATTGTGCCATAGTAAGCTGAAAAAAGAAGCTATTCATAGATGAAAGGTCTTTTCAGGGACTTCCTGTGCTCAACAGCTACAGCATACCACTTCAAGCACCAGCAGTAGTCAGCGAGAAAGTTTACATCTCATCAGTCTTGGTAACAGTCTTCCACAATGCAATGGTGAAAGTGCTCACCCTGCTCTTCATTCAAATCTCTACAATTGTTTGGAAGATAGTCCAAGTGTGACTGCAGAAAGTGTAGTTTGATTGACATTCATACCCCAAGTTGGTTAAAACTCCTCATTATTCTTCAGTTTCCTTCATGCATTCCACACTCCAGGAAGTTTTTAACTACTGACTTGCTAGGTGGACAGTTCAGCTTTGCTCAGTGCTTTGTCAAATATTGGGTCTTTTATTTGAGGGCCATGAAATATACCAGCCTTGAGTTTCTCCATGCTTATTCGTGGGAACTTTTCTTAGAGGAAAGCAAACCTGCTGCCTTCCCTGTCCATTGTCTTCACAAAGTTATCCATTACTTCTAACTTTATATGTAAGGGTGGAAGTAGTATTTTGTTTGGTTCAATGAGATGGTGAGACTGAATGTTATGCAAGCCAGGTTTTAACTCTTGTTTTTATGGCCACTCTTGTCTGACCTAATGTTGGTCATCAGCCCAGCCATCCCAGAGACACAGAAAACAAGGATACTTTGTGTACCCACCTTGGAGCCCTAGGACCAGTCCAACCACCTTAAGATCTCCACAGATCAACCATTTATACTCCTGGTAGTTAATAACAGACAGCAAATGATCCATGCTGTTGTAAATTTCTTTGTACTGAATACCAAATAGGGATAGATGAAAAACTCTTCCTAATATGTAAAAGAACTACTTTGAGACTTCTGCTGGATGTGACAATCAAAAGTCTCCATTCTGTAGCATCATCCTCTAAGTCCATTGATTTAATCAATCCAGCAGTGTTGATACAATAAACAAATGATGACTTATCATGGAACATGAAAAACTGTCTTAATTCTCTCTTACTGTCTTGATACCAGTAGAACGTTGTACCTGGTGCCAACAGATGTTTCTCTTTGAGACATGAATCCAGCAGCTGAGCAAATTCCTTTGAAAGGTTCAGGTCTTGTGTCCAGTTGTTAAGTTCTGTTTATGTCAAGGGTACTCGCTGTTCGTCCTTTTCAGGCCTGTTTGCATCATCTCCTGCTACAATAGTTATATCACTATGTTTGGAATCAGAGCTATATTCCATGTTAGCATCTGGCTCAGGGACAGGAAGGTCTGGGCCATGAGGGATTGGTCTTATGATAGAAAGAAAAATCAGGGTATTGGACTTGGTGCTTGTTCTTGTGATTTATTCCTTCTAGGTTTATCATGCAGAAATAGCAGTCCATAATGTGATCTTTTTCTTTCCTTCCAGACCATTGGAATGGCAAATGGCATACTCTTCCTTTTACCATTCCTCTAATCCCTCAAGTTCTCCTTATGTTTTACAGCAAATGTGGGGAGCAAATGGCTTTTTCTGATCCCCTAGTTTGACTCCAAAGTAATTGCGATATGCCTTCTTCAAAAAGTCTGATTTTTGCTTGAGGGTTAGGAATAACCACATTACTGCAGATATAACAGAACCTGTCAAGATTATTCTTACACTTGTGATCCATTCTTACAGGAATACAAATGTCAAGCTGAAAAGAGAAAAAAATAAATCAGCACTCAGCTCGTCATTGATACTTGACACAGTACATTAAAATCATTTGAAGCTGAAGGATAAGCCCTGCCCTGCCTCTAGGTATGTGAGGGTTAGCAAGTATATGCTATACTAAACATCAGACACTCACAATCAGCTGTGACAAGTAGAGTCCACAGACTTTTGAATAAGTGTTATTATTGTGTAGACTTTGTTGTGAAGTATTCAAGCATATCTTAAAAACCAGACCTGACCAAACACAATGAATGGTATTTTTGAATTCAGCATCGAATGGCAATCATATATCACTTGATAAACCTTTGACCTTTGGAAAAAATTCTAATGCCAGCCAATGTAATCAAAGAAAATAATCACTTCCTATGTGTGTCTAAGGCATTGAAGTTTCATTAAAATTTTTGACAATTATAAAAAATGGTTTAATTTTTTTCACTGTCTTTTTTTTTATCCAATACTATATATATATATATACACACACACACATACATGCACATGTATATGCACCAGTTTATATTACTCAGTGATGCAGCATTAGACTGTTGAACATGATTTGAGTGTGCTACTTAAATCAGACTTTTTTTCTCCTAAAGTAGAGCTGGAGAGTTTTTCATGTTAAAAGGTCACATTGAAATTTTTTTTGCCTACCAATAATTCTGTACTCAATAGAATGTTACTATGATTACAACGAAATCTAAAGTTTAAACTTTTAGTTAATAGCATAAAAATGATTAAAAAAAACTTAACTTTATTAATCTTTTAATGATTTTTTTATAAATTGCCTCTTTTTAAAAAAAAAAAAAAAAAAGAAAGAAGCAATGAGATATCAGGTTTAAAATGATACAAAGTTTTAATCAGTCTTTCAACAAAGCCATGAAAGGCTATGTTTGATGGTTTATAAAGTTGTAGGTGACACAACCCTGTAAACTAACTTTGAATAAAAGGTCATTAGCAGTGTGAAGGATTTTGGTTTTTGAGTTATTGTTGTGAAAGTTAGTTTTCTGCTAAAAATTGTTCATATCTGCTATGACTTTTGAAAAATATTACAAATATATTAATTATATACAGTATTCTAAAATTGATCTTACAAGATTGGAGTATTTTGTTATATATATATATATATATATATATATTTCATTAAATAAAACAGACAAGAATTATTTATTCAGTTTTTCCTACCAGCAAGTAAGAATTGTGTTGGCAGCACATTACTTTTGACAAGAAAAACTGAATGAATAATCTAATGAATTAAACCTGTTATATCTAATAAATGTCTAAAAGAGAACTTGCTACCTAAATATACAATATTAAAATTAAATGACCATGGAGCAAAAAAGTAAACATAATGAAATTTCAGCATGAACTTACACACACACACACACACACACACACACACACACACACACACACACACACACACACACACACGTTGTAGTATAATGTACTTCTGTTATAAAGATCATGATAATTATTATGTTTATTACTTATTTTAATACAGTATTATTATTATTATCATTATAATCATTATTGTCTGACCTTTATTCTGTCAACATTAAAAAAGTTTGTGATTATTAAACTGTTATATGATTGCAATTCATTTCAGATGACAGATATTTAAGAAAACAAATTTGTTAAAAAAGATATTCAAAATATAATATTATTTTCTTTTGCCTTCAGGAAATTTTTTTCTCCAGTAAATCTGTATAAAAAATGGTTGTAGTCATGTTTATAGAACAAACTCACTTACACTGGTCTACAAATTTTGACAAATTTTTTGCTTCAGGGCTAAAAGGCAATTTTAGAGGTTCTAAAAATAAACATTGCAAAAACCATGGATTACTGAATTTGACTCCTATGTACATTTAATTTTTACATCTGTAAAATACACATGCTTATATATAGACATCCTACATTCTTTTAGATTTTACACAATTTATTATTTTTTTTAATTCAAGTTTTTTGGGTAGTATCTTCTTTTACTGTCCTGCAACTGCCAGCTAAAATTGACACATTTTCTCCTAATATTTTTCAATATTTCTCAAATCAGATATATTAGTTTCAGGTCTTATTCACTTACTTCATACAAGATGTTGTTGAAAAGTTCTAGTTCTGAACAAGAAAGGAATAATCTAGAACCATGAAATATATATATTTACCTAACCCTTCTACCATGGGCAGAATGCAACACAAAGTTAATTTTTAAACAGATGTATGAATTCCGAATTTTCCTTCTCCTAGACTGATTGCCATACCAAGGCTAAAGAGCCTATTCTACACTACTATTTATCTCTTGTTAGAAGGAGAAGATATAGATTATATCTTTCCTAAGGGCATGAGCACAAAGTGAAATACAAACAGCCTTGTCCAGAATTTGAACTTAGCTTGCTGAGACCATTTTTTATGATAATAATAAATTACATTACATGCTCTGTTGAATGTACAAGTTATTATAGATATTCATTCCTTAGATCAACACATTTGGCATGTCATTTCTCAAGTTTCTGTTACTCTTACCCAAAAATTTAGTGGGGAGTCCCTATGGTTTAGTGGCTAGTGTGCTGGACTGTGACATTGTGGTCAGCAAGTTCAAACTCCAGTCATGCTATTATGTTCACTTTCAGATTAATACTCATGGGAAAGGTATGAACCCTTTTATTCCCTCAACTAGAAGTTAAATAGTACCACTACAGTTCTTCCACAAGGTTGACTTTGGCATTAAATAATTTATGAAGGTTGATATACCATTTAAAACAAAGAAACCAAACCAAACCAAAAATTCAGTAATTAAAAAAAAAAATGTTTATTTCCTACTTGGTTGGACCAAGAACTTTTCATCACCTTTTGTCAATAGTTGATTAAATATTTTCAATCTTTTGTACATGAGATACACTTAAGAATAAATTAAATGATTGAATTACAATTTTGTTGATCTGGTTTATCTATATTTAGATTACTCTGAAATATTATTTCTTCTCTTGAATCATTTTTAAATGATTTTAAATAAGTCTTGAGGCCCTGTTGATTTTGTTTCTCATATTCATAATAATACTCTTATTTCTCTGGTATGCCATGCCAGAATTATTAAACATTGGTATTTATCTATTTTTAAAAAAATTTTAAAAAGTTTACTGAAGCATTTTGGATGTAGACCAGTGTTATTGATGCAATTGCCATACATATCATCTGTCTTTTGTGAAATTCTTTCTATTATGCTCATGCGACACCCTTTTCGGTCCTTAGATCTAAATGAATATGGTGCCGAGATGATGTCTGCAAGGGATCGTAAACTGCTGAAGATGCGACTGAAGCAAAGATGGCGCATGCACAATGAAACTGAAATGCAACGGGCAAAGCGTCTGCTGCGTATGAAGAGGTACCAGCGCCAACGCATGAAGAATGAAACCCCAGAACAGCGACAGATTCGATTGGCCCGAATGCGGGACAATTCTAAACGCCGCGCTCAGAACAAACGGGCAATTGCTCAGCTCTTCAAGTCTGGTCAGATTGCCCGAAAAAGAAGCAGTCCCACGGAAATGTGTATGAAGCACAGTAAAGAAAATTGTGGACAGAGAAAGTACCAATATATCCCTAATGATGATAGCGGCTTTATACCAAATGCTCCCCAAAGAGACCGAGGTACATCCTATGTGGACTCTGGCAGTAAAAATACATCTGAACGACAAGAGATGTTTCAGTATCTAAATATGAATGAAAAGAATGTTTGTGGTGATCAGGATGATGGTTTTTCCTATTTAAATCTTGGTGGAGGGGAGAAAACTGGACGACAGGATGATTTCTCCTATTTAGATCTCAGCCAAAAGAACTCTAATGAAAGAGATACAGGTTTTTCCTACATGAAATCAAATTCCTCTCAAGGCCAAACCAAAGACAACCCTGAAAAGGGAAGTGTGTTTCCTTGCATGGACCAGGGCTTCAACAAAGATGTTCCAGAGAGGGGTTGCGTATTTCCAGGCATGGATCAATCATCGAATCAAGAGGGTATCAACCGAGGAGGAGGAGGTGGAGGAGGAGAAGGATCAACAGCTGATGGTGCCAGCTTTCCCGGCCTGAACCACAATCA
This sequence comes from Sepioteuthis lessoniana, assembly GCA_963585895.1. Lineage (NCBI taxonomy): Eukaryota > Metazoa > Mollusca > Cephalopoda > Myopsida > Loliginidae > Sepioteuthis > Sepioteuthis lessoniana. Next base: position 43,415 of record CAUZXS010006561.1, read on the forward strand.
AGAAGAAAGAGACTCTGGTTATCAATGTCTGACTCCAAATCAAGACAAGGAACAAGCCAATAGGAGCTCGGAAGATTTCCACTACTTGAATCTAAACAACAGTATTGATGTTGGTGATAAAAGTGGGGATTTCTCTTATGCAAAACCAATGCAGCGAGACCAGAGAAGAAAATTTGACTCTGGTATGAAAAAAAAGGGTCCAGATTCCTGCACAGGCTCAGCATTTGCATCTATTATCAATCAAGGTAAGTTTGATGGTGGGGTGACCAGCTCCCAGCAAGAACAGTGCTATATGTGTGTGTCGTGTGAGAGGCCCCTGCCCAGGGACCATGTAATGAAAATCTTGCGGCTACCCAGTTATGATCGGGAAAAGATAAAGACTGATGTCAGGTACTGGATATGTAAGACTTGTGAGAAGTTAAGGGCCAATTGCTACCCATTTCCTTAGTCAATGAGCTAAGAAAATTGATTTGGCAAAAAAGCCTGAAAGAATATGTTCGAGTTAGAATGAAGAGAGACCTCTTTTTTTCTAATGATAACAACTTTGAACAAAAAGAATTTTAAAAAAGAAAACAAACTATGAAGGCAAAATAAAAATAGAAAGTATAACTCCAAAATGGTCATTTAAGAAAAAAAAAATGAAACAAAAATCTTTCCTACTCTTAAGAAGAAAAGGAGATCTGTGGGAATATTTATATATTCATTTGTAATGATAATTATTCTTGTATATTCATTTCTGGCAATGTGATTTCTATTTTGTCTTGTAAAGTAATGCTTACAGTGATTGGGCTTATATTTGTAAGCTTCAGATGATAAATAACTTTGTTTAATGTCAGTAAGCATTTAAAGTGTTGGTCTTTGATAGTACATATATTATTTACTTTACCCTCTAACATTCTAATACTCCCCACCCCTTACACACACACACACACACACACACACACACACACACACACAGTTCTCTGGCACTGATTCAGAACTTTGTCACATATATTTTTCTAAAAATGACAAGTAATTCATTGTATGTGTATATTATTATATTTATTTACTACCTCTGTCCTATATTAATTGTTACATTTACTTATAAATTTCATATACTTAACCGGAGGTGGGGAATTTTTCATCTTTTAAAGGCTTCATTGAAATTTGCCCTCTAATAGGACCACACTCTATAAATTTTTAGTATGTTTATAACAAAATCTATGTTTTAAATTTTAGTTCATAACTTAGTTCAAATTTAACAAAAATAAACTACTTAAAAGAACTGAAATTTTTTTTTACTAACCTTTCAATGATTTTTTTTAGATTGCTTTTTTCAAGAAAATAGGATATCAGGTTCTAGAATATGGGTGCATAATTTTAATTTGTCTTTCAGCAAGGCCAGAATTGGTGGCTTAAAAGGCTGCAAGCACCCTTAGGGTCACAGGCTTCCTGCCCCTGCACAAAATGTATCAACTATTATGGGAAAGAGGTAGTCTGTATTACTTTTCCATCTATTCTTTTCTCAAATTTTTAAATATGATTTCTAGAACTGGTTTGATTGTAATAACAATCCCAAGGATATTTTCCAAAGTATTTTTGCCTCT
>CAUZXS010006562.1:5000-20000 GCA_963585895.1 Sepioteuthis lessoniana
AGTCTAAAAGTAAAAGTGAATTCATACCAGCCTTAATCCGCTTCAAAATTGACCTCATGTCACATCCTACTAGTAGCGTAGCATAGATTGAATTTATGAAATCAGTGAACTGAAGTTATTTACTGTATTTGATTAAAAACCGAAATTAAACTGGATAAGCAAAATCCAATCTGCATTTTGAGTTCAGACTTTTCAGAATAAAGATCTCGAAGAAAGATCTTTTCGCGCGCTCGCACGTGAAATTTGGGTGTAACTATGTGAATGAAAGATGAGACCAATCCTCATGCCAGTGAAGTTGTCACATTACATAATCTCTCATGCTGTGTGTATCGTGTGGGTCCTGTGTACTACCCTTTTTTTCTCTCTCTACACTACTTCATTCAGACTTTTTTTTTATACCTTGTACAAATTAGATTCACCACTTGGAAATTTACTCTCTCACACACGCACGCACGGGGCATGTGCTTGTATGTATGTGGAAGAGCTGGAATTCAGTAATTGGTTATAGTGTGACTTCTCTTATGGGGGGGGGCATTCACTCGTGAGAAACCAAGTTGGATCCTCAAATGCTGAATCGTCCCCGAAATCGTGTCTCAGACTAATCTAAACTTCAGAAATATTTTTCGTACTCAATTGTTCATATATATCAAAACGATGATGGCTACGTTATATATCAGCACAGCTGTTATTTATTATTCTTTGCAGCATGTTTTAACACACACACACACACTATATATATATATCGTAGCTTTGAGAATACTCCATAATTTAGATGGCAAAATTTAAATTTCAAAAGTAACCTTTGCCCTAAGATGCTGGGAAGAATTTCAAGATTTACTTCTTGAAAATAATGTTATGGATATATATATTTAATATCCTCCCTGCTACTTAATTTCCCTCTCCACATTAAGGACTTTTTGTGGAACATAATATCATCTGAAGCTTGCGTTGTTCTTACATACACACACACACACACTTTCTCTCGCCTCAATCTATTGTTTTCCAACTTGGGCTCTCTCTCACAGTTGTACACTTGGTGGAATAATTTGACTTGCCCAGACCCCACAGCAGTTATTCTGACACAAGTTTCCAAAAGATTTCAGGGTCACATAAACACGCATTTTATACACACACACACACACACACACACACACACACACACACACACACACACAGAGGATGAAGCAGGATTGTCAATAATGCATGCTCGCTTACATCTTTATGTAAGCTTATTGATGGTCTTTTCCTTTTGCTGTTCCGTGTGTGTGTATATATATATATATATATATATATATATATAATGACAGACAAGGAGTTAGTGTTTAACTATTTATTCAGCTTTTCTTTGTGGAAGATGAGAAGTCGTAACTGTGGTCCTTGGTTGTTTAAAAACTGTTTTGTATAGTTTTTAAAAAGCTAAGCAGCAATTCGTCTTTCTCAATAAACATATCTACAAGAGAATCTGCTGACCCTCCCTCTTTCTCTTGCACACGTGCCAGTGGCCCGGGTACCAATGGTTCAATCCCAGGTCGAGTCATAAGAAAAACTCAAAAAATAGTACTTGATACCTCCTTGCTTAACACTCAGTGTTATAAGGTATGTATCAAGAGTAAAGTGAACCAATCCAGGGAAAGGAGTTGCACCCTTCTCTACACCTTGGTGTAGTAGTTATTGAAAAGGGAGCTTTCGGGTCGCCCTTGACTACGGTCGCCGACTTTACTTACTTTAAAAGATTTCTTATATCAATTATTGTACTCTGGATATTTGTATAAGATATGTTTATATCCACTTAATAAATAGACCTTATAAATCTACTTTTGATACATTCTCTGTATTTTCATCTGGAAATACTTGATTGGTGTAACTTTCAATGAATGAATTGTTTCATTTGGTTTGTCCGTAACTTCTGTTAGAATGAGATTATCGAATTATTGAGTCCTGATTAGGATCAAAATGCTGCTCTGATTTCCCTTCGAGGATCTGTGTAATATCTATACTTGTGGGATATTAATTTAATTTTATTTTTGTAATCATATGTACAGGTCTTTTTTTGTTTTGTTTCATTTATTTGCTAAATATATTTCTATATTTCTGACAAAATGCACTTCCCGATAATGTTTTCGTCTGCATATTGTATGTCTTATACTTTGAAACGAACTAGGATTTCCATGGATACAGATACAACGCTATAATCCTAGACTTTAAAATGGTGTCATTTTTGATGGGTAACTTTCCTAATATATAAGGATGGTGTTAGTTTTATTTATTTTTATATTTAAATACTGAACTGGTAAGTAGCTGCTATAAGCACATACATGTGCATGTCTTGCGTGTAAGTTGTGTGTGAATGTACACACACACACACACACACTAAAGAAAAACGCAATTAATCACTCTTTCCACTGTTTACGTAAACGCTTGGATGTAACACTTTATCTCTCACATTTGTGAAAGAGTGAGAACACAGAGACCTTTGACCCTTAAAAAAATATTATTTATTATTACACTTGAACAGTTTTTACCTCCTGTCCCCTTCTTTTTTTTTTTTTAAATTTTTTAAAATTATTTTTTAAAGCTGGGTGGTTCCCTGTCTCTCTCCGTGGCTGCATTGGCAAGGGTTTCCTGCCTCTGCCGCGGGCTGGCCAGCTCGAAAAGAGACGTAACTTAGGTTATTGTGGATACTATCATCAGCCTGATATTGATTGTTTTCATTTGCTAGGGAGCCAAAGAACTGAATATCTATAGTTTCTTCACAAAGGTCAATCCATCTATATTTAGAATCTGTAGGCCATTAATAGCCTGTTCCCTCTACAAGAAACAGCATAAATATCGTTCGGGAACCTGAACCACTAAATATGAGAGAGGGGTGTCAGTTGCGGTGGGAAGATTTCGTTTCTCAAGCATTTTTCTTCGTTTAATCATATCTTTTATATAAAATAAATAAAAAGACAAAAGCTCGAAAAAGAAACCAACATACTTTTTGATTTAACTTATAATTTGATTTTAATAAATAAATAATTGTTGTAATTGTTGTTTAAAAAATAAAGAAAGGAAGAAAAGACTTGTAAATCTGTTTCTAGCTAATGATGAAGTTGACCACCCCTATGGCTCGTTAGCTAATAAACTGTTCCAGTCACTCCTCCCTCTCTCTTTCTATCCCTTCCTCCTCCCTCTCTCCTTCCACAGCAAGGTGCGTGTGTGTGTGTGTGCGTGCGTGTGTGTGCGTACAACATTAATCTATCTCTCTGACAACATTAATGCTCTGAGCTATGCGTTTTCAAAATACAATTGTTTCTCTGGACGTTTGTACTGGTGACTAAAGACGATGACCACTGTTAGTACTGCCAGGTAGGTGAAAAGAAAAAGACAAAAAAAAAAAAAATGCTTTCAAGAAAAAGAAAAAAATCGACCCTAGAAATGTCATGTGTTTGTTTACAACGTTTATTACAAACTTTAAACTACATTTTTTTTCTGCCTTGCTCTTTGCTGTCAGTCAGGACACAGTTAACGACAAGTGTTTTTTCTCTCTCTCTCTAACTTTTGCTGTACATTTCTTTCTGTGCTAGAACTTATATATATATATATAATATATATATATATATATATATATATATAGCATGTTGTCTTTCCCATAGCTTCATGTCTTAATTTTTTTATATAACTTTACTTAAATTACAATCTGTCTGTCTGACACTGTTTTTCACGAGTGCTCCCATCTCAGATAACTCTTTCTTCCTTGGACTTGAGGAAGAAAAATATATAACAATATATTGTCTGTCTGACTAAAAAGTTTTTTTAAATCTTTTAAAATAAGTTTTGGTAGTTGTTAAAAGAATAAGACACTGTTGGGTGAAACAATAAAAACAGCAAAAAAATAAATAAAATAAAAATAAATAACTAAATTGTAGTCATCATTGTCGTAGTCGTGGTCGTCGTCGTATTTCCATGGCAAATCAACCTCTGTATTTTCTTTTTCCTCTCTCTAACTAGTCACTCACCCTTCTTGTTTGTGATAGTCGTACTAATAATATCAGTTCTTCAGCATCTACTGGTTCCTGCAGTATGTCTTTCTTTCACTAAATATCTACAATTCTATTTATTCCTCTCTCTCTCTCTCTCTTTCACTTGTCTAGGTTGCTGTAAAAAAAAAAAAAAGCTTTTGTTTGTTGTTAGTTTAGTCACTGCTGGATTTTATAAGTAGACATATGTACTTTTTTTTAATGTTTTTGTTTCTTCATTTTTTTCCCCGTGAAGATCCGAAAATAAAACGTATTTAATAGATAATTATTGTATTTCGAAATACACTGTATGTTTGTTTTTCCGTTTTAAACTGACTGAAAAAGGGAGATTTATTTCGACAATTTTTAGTTTGTTTGAAATAACACCGTATGACAATATATTTGCGTCCTTGTTATTTATATATTTATTATTAACTTATATTATTTTTGTCTTTTTTAAGCTTATGATGAGGATAGAAAAGAAGAAAAAGAATGGCTGTATTTGGGGGGGGGTTATATGCCTGCTTCTTACTTGATTGTACCAAACAACAACCTCTCTCTCTCTCTCTCTCTCTCTCTCTCATTAAAATCCAAAAGAAACGAGGTTTAATCGGTTGTTGGTTGTAGAAACAAATCTTTATCTCCCCCCCCTGACTCTGTGTCAGTCGAGAATTAGTAGGATCCAAGCTTTAAAATTGCTACTTATCGAAGCCTCTCTCTCTCTCTCTCATCTGAAAAAAAAAATGTTTATCGTTTTTCTTCTTCCTTGTCGTTAGAGCAGAGAAACACAAACACGCACAGATGTACACAGACATACCACAGACACACACACATATATATATATATACACGCACGGATTCATATCCATCCGTATGGACGTACATAGATAAATACGCAGATACGACACACACATACATACACACACACACGAATATATGTACCCATACAGAGAATGGAATACACACATACATACGAATATATGTACCCATACAAAGAATGGAATACACACACACACATATACATACACATGCACACGAATATATGTACCCATACAGAGAATGGAATACACACACACACACACACACACACACACACACATATACATACACATGCACACAAATATATGTACCCATACAGAGAATGGAATACACACACACACATACACATGCACACAAATATACGTACCCATACAGAGAATGGAATACATACACACACACACACATATACATACACATGCACACAAATATATGTACCCATACAGAGAATGGAATACACACACACATGCACACGAATATATGTACCCATACAGAGAATGGAATACACACACACACACACACGAATATATGTACCCATACAGAGAATGGAATACACACCCACACACACATGCACACGAATATATGTATCCATACAGAGAATGGAATACACACACACACACATGCACACGAATATATGTACCCATTACAGAGAATGGAATACACACAAACACACACACATGCACACGAATATATGTACCCATTACAGAGAATGGAATACACACAAACACACACTTATGCACACGAATATATGTACCCATTACAGAGAATGGAATACACACAAACACACACACATGCACACGAATATATGTACCCATACAGAGAATGGAATACACACAAACACACACAAACGAATATATGTACCCATTACAGAGAATGGAATACACACAAACACACACACATGCACACGAATATATGTACCCATACAGAGAATGGAATACACACAAACACACACAAACGAATATATGTACCCATTACAGAGAATGGAATACACACAAACACACACACATGCACACGAATATATGTATCCATACAGAGAATGGAATACACACACGCACACGAATATATGTACCCATACAGAGAATGGAATACACCCATACATACCGATGGACGACGGCGGTATTCGTGTCCATGCATTTGTATGTATATAGACAAACCAATAAACGTATACTTATAAACTGATATGCATATGTAAATAATCCGACACGTACACACGTCAAAATTGCTTTAATTCCCCCCCTCCCATCTCTCTCTCTCTCTCTCTCTGCTCGCTTTAATTGTTTGGTATTAACATTTTTACTCCGCCTCATATTACAAATGAGTCTTAACCCTTTTACTGTCATACAATCCAATCAGGATTTTAAGAATATAAAAAATATTAACGTCAGTGAAATGATCATTTGACCGGAAAGCTTTTTTTTTTTTTTTTTTTGATTTAGACTTGTTTTGTTGAATCTCGACCATAGCCCTTTTTTTTTTTAAGAAAGGGGTTTGATTTATTTTGTATCCCCTAATTTAAGTTGTCTCGATTTTTGATTAGAAAGGTTTTAAAACAAAAAAAAAAAAAACTATATAAACAGATCAATGATTTTCACTTTTTCCTTCTCCTCTGGGCTTTTTTTTTTCTTTTAATTTCTAAAAATTATTTTCATTGTTTATTGTATTGGGGATATTTTTACGTCCTTGGAAATCATTTAAAAAAATCTCTTTAATTTAAAAAACACTGCAAAAATCCCGTTCGCATTGAATTTAATTTAAAATAGGTTTATATATTTATAAACTTTCTCCACAATAAATAAATATTTATTCATGAATGATCATAACTTTCTCTCACACACTAATAATTTAGAATAACCCACTCTAACACAATTATCTTTTCACAACTATTTTTAGATTATTTTATTTTTGTTTCTAAAAAAAAAAAAAAAAATACGTGCAAAATGAACATTATTTTTCAAATGTTTGTATTCGTGTTTTTGTTTGTTTTTTTAATTTTTTTATTTACTGTTTTTCATTTATCAACATTAAAAAAATCACCTCAGAAAAAGATGAAGTTATATTTCTACTTAATTATTTACTTACTAGTTGCTTTTTGAGGAACCCGGTGATGTTTTTGGTTGTTTGTTTTTAAAAGTTCCACACACACACGTGTGTGTGTGTGTGTGTTTGCATGCGTGCGTGCATATTTGTGTGTTTTTTTTACCTAATTTTCCTGAGGAGTCCCTTATTCACCCCACCAACAAACTAATGTCGTTGGGAAGTGGAAACATTTCGTTTATCTACCGGTTCATCTCTTATTACATACACAGGGTTAGGAAAGAAAAGGTCAACCCCACCTACTTCTTCATCATCAAACACACATACACACCTATTCACGGAAGGACGACAAAAATAAATATGCTAATTATAAAACGTAACACTTATAGATTGACGGAAGAAGAGTTAGGAGTATAAAAAAAAACCGACTTTGGTTGCTTTGAGATGATTTCTCTTGTTAAACACCTGATGTAACTTGGATGCCCCCCCCCTCGGGGGTGGGTAGAGATGAATATTCAGTTAACTTTTTATTCTTCTCTGAAAATTCGCTTCTATGTCTAGTTTTTTGGTAAGAGGATAAAAAATTAACTTAGATCTCAAATTTATAGCAAATATCCATTGGAGAAAAAAGTTTATCAATTTGAGAAGTTATTAGTTTTTATTTTATACTGAAATTAGAATAAGGATTTTTTATGCAGAATTATACCTTCAATAATAAAAGTAAGTGGAACATTTGTGTTTAATTTTGATTTTTAAATTCAACCGCGTACTAAAGATTTAAACTTTTAAAAAGAAATTAACGACTTTGATAAAAATCAATGCAATTTCTCTCTCTCTCATATATATATATATATATATATATATATATATATATATACACACACTTAACCGAATTAAAACTTGGTTAGAATTTTTTTTTGGAGGGGGGTGCGCGTATTCAGTATTCTCTAATTCAAAATAATGATGATAATATTCGTTCTTTTTTTAAACCCAAAATATTTGTTGATCTCGTCACCTCTAGGAGGAGCATGTACCTTTCTTCTGTGTACATTTTTTCTCTAAGTGTAACATCTGGTACCTATCTATAGTTGGAAGGTATATAAATAAATACTTACACTCACAGCTAAAAATAAAAAAAAAACAAGTGCTTGTCTTGCAGCTTATCTAATTTCTTTTTTGGTTGCAACAAGAAACATGGCGATTATTCTTTGAGAAAAAAAAACGTAAAATCTTTTTTCTTCCTTCTTTTTGAAATCTCTCGTCCATCTTTTATTTCTTTTTTTAAAAAGAAAACTTTACTAAAAAGTATAAACAAATGCCACTTTCTTTTCTCAAAATATTTTAAAAACTTTAATTTACATGTATTGAGATAAATGATTTTAATGAAAGAAATTAAGTGTTAAAATATTATTTTCAAAGATTATTAATATTATAATAAGAAATAAACTTATTTTTAAGAGATTTATTTTGTATGCACATTAAATCAGATATATTCTTTCTAGATATAGATTATTTCTTAAAATACATTCACGTCTTTTCCGCAAATATCATATAACTTGGACGATTTTTTAAAGCAATTTTTCTTAATGCAGAAGATCTAACCAAAGTGTACCTTTATAGCCAAATGAATGAAATTTTTTAGAGTTTTTATGAAAGTAAAAGTATGTATAATTTAGCTGAGTGAATAAGTTTGAAAGATCAAAAAATCTTTTTCTTTTGTATTTTAAAAATTACAAACTTTAGTAAAGATAATGATGTTCTGATAAAATTTGTCAAAATAAGAACATTTTGAAATGTTCAAAAAGGCTTTTTAGAATATGAACTCTAATTTTTCAACCGTACGAAATAAAGTTGGATGGTTTAAAATGTCAAAGGTTTAAAGATGGTTAGAGGTATAAGAAAGAATGTGTTGCATCTGTTTTCAAAATGAGAAGTCTGCTTACCTGCTACAGAAGATCCACATTTAGAATACTCGGTTTTTACATGGATATTCTTTATATATTTTATTTTTAGTCTTGAAGCCCTCAAATGCAAAGCACTCAGTGAGGATTGAACTATGCTTTACCTCGCAGAGTTCGGCACTAAGTCAATTTTTAAGCAGATGCCATACCGCACACGAAAGTACAGCCGACGTCAGTGCTAAAACAGCTTAGCTCCGTCGGCATCACCTTACTATGAGGTCAGGCGCTTCAGACATTAAGAAATAAACCTGACCTTAAACCTTTTAGACGAAGGGGTAGATGCTGCCGCCGAGATGGGGATACTCCCTGAAGTTAAACATTTATTTTACTTTGAACGAAGGCTTGTAGAACTCTGTATTGAGTAATATTAACGGTCTGCGAGATGAGTTTATCGATGGTGACACTTTTAAAGCCATTCACTTTGTCTGGCATAATCTCATAAAAGTCGAGGATCAAGTGAATGGTTTATAAAACTATTTTTTTTTTCTAATCTATGCTTTCGTGCCTAGATACATCAATAAGTTTCTTGCCTAATTGATGAAAACGTATAAGTTTTTGTTTTTTTCAACATAATCTCTTTCTTACCTCATTTGTTTATGCTCTTAATTAAGTGCTAATGATTTTACTGTAGACATTTACCAAATTCACCTCTATGTCTAACTATCGACTTGATGATTGCCTATCGTATGTATAACCCTTTTCAAAGGGGCGCACCGGTACTACATCTCGATTCTAAGCAGAAGTCCTAATTCATAGGTTGATAACCTATTCATCAAAAAAAAAAAAAAAAAAAAAAAATATTATTATGCTTACTATTGACTAAGCTTGGTTTTTTCCACTCCGAGCCACTTTAGTTGTGGTGGGTGGGTAGTTTTTACCCTTAGCGAAAATTGAATTTAGACACCAATAATGGTCTCTAAGATTGGCTTTGCTTTAAACTGACCCCACCAAAAATCCTGGTTTTACGGCATGAGATGATGTCAAAATAGCATGAGACATCTCTAAATAAATATTTCAAACAAGAATATAAATTTGAATTGGAATAAAAACGAAAAATGTCAGAAAGCAAATTCTCTGAAATACTATTTTTCTTTTTGTAAAACATACAATGATTGCGATAAGGAACAGGTGATTCCTATCTCTGTATATTTTACATGTTTGTGTACTAAATTTCAGTGTTAAATGTGGCTCAGCGGAAATAAAATTAGCCCAGGGCTAAAGTGAACCTCATCTTGTAGTGCACACAATTATTTTGCAATTACATGACGTTTGTTTGTTTGTTTGTTTTTTTAATTTATTTATGTAATTATTTTGAATGTTGTAAACAAATAGTTGATTAGTTAGTCATCTACTGAAGAAAGCAGTTTTTTTTCCTCTTTGTGTTTAAAAGAACTTCCAATTGCAAACATCAGACTGACTGCAAGCAAAAAGGGGCTATCGCTTGAGGCATGCAATGAAATGATCATTCCATTAATTATATATATATATATATATATATATATATATATATATATATATATATAATCGTGATTAAAATTAACGCTAAAAGCATTCTTAATCCGTAAAATCTTTACAGCAATCAATGCACAAAATACTAAGCAATATTTTAATAAAATAATATATATGCGGCAGAGTAAAAATTAACGACTCGGAGTTTCACGGCTATTGTCGTGCGGTGAGCTAGTACATGTCCTAAAGAATGGTGAAGATGCTTGTAAAAAAAAAATGGAGAAAAGGTCCTTGGACAATTAAGAGCTTCAAAACAGGTTGACTATCCGATGAAAATAGTGTTCTACAATATTGAATGATACACTGAATCTTGTATCAAAAATCTTCAAATTTTTTTAGGTTTAATTTCTGTTAGTTTCAGTGTGCGCGCGCAGATGTAACATAAAGCAAATTCACATTTTCGACCCCCTTTTCACTGACCTTAAGTCGAGGGTGAATCCGAATATTTCCTTTTCAATAGCTACTACACTGAGGTGTGGGGGAGAGCGCTACTCCATTCCCAGGATTGCGCCACTTTACCCTTGATCCTCACCTTAAAGTGCTGAGTGCTAAGCAAGGGATCAAGTACCATTTTTTTGGAGTCTTTGGTACGATTCGACCTGGGATTGAACCCCAGTCTCCCGGGCCATTGGGGAACACTGGCAGGATTGATTTATTTTATTTTATTTTTTGAATGGTTCAATCTTTGGGCAATTTTTAAACAATCTCCATTCATATTACGCTACCCTTCTAAGCTTACAAGAAGAAAAGAATCATGAATGTATAATGCTGGAAAAAAACGAATTTAAAATATTTTTTTTCTTTTTTAAAAGGCATTGGAACTTGAAAGTAGCTAAATTGGGCAGAAACGTGTGAAGAGTCCTGTAAATCTGCATTTGATCATAAAGAATCAGAAATATTCCCAAAGATTGGAATATATAGTAAGCATCTAGGGTGCCTCATAATAGTTAACAAACTAGACTAGCAAGCCATTACTAGTGAGTTTGAGTCTCACTGAGTGCTTCATACAGTACGGCTTTGAGCCACAATTAAACTTAGTCAATAGCTATATCGTATGCTTCTGGGATTCTTGTACGTTGGTAAAAACATCAAATCGAAATCAATGTTAAAATTTCATTTAATTTTTTTTAACTTGGAGAATTTTAGATGAAATTTTTATTTCATACTTTTTAAGAATCAAATTTTCTATTTAAAATTTGTTTCCTAATAACTACAATTTTTTTTCTTTATGGTATCTGTTTAATGGCATATCAACCCTTATGGGTTATTTAATGCCAAGCCCATCTTTATAGAAGAACAGTAGAGGCATTATTTAACCCATAGCTGGGGGGAGGGGATAAAAAGGTTCATACCCTCCCCCAAGGGGGCATTAGTCTGAAAGTGAATGTAATAGCACGACTGGAGTTTGAACCTGCTTATTTCGATGTCACAGTCCAGCACGTTAACCACAATGACGTAGGGCCTCCTTTTCCTTTTTCTCTATAAATCTTGTCAAGATGAAAATGTAGTATCTCTTCCCTCTGGCTTGAGGCAATGTATCACTCTGCCGTACCTGTAGTACCTTCACCAATAAACATCGGAATAAGTTTAATTAGCTATATGACAAGAAAAAAAAATATCTATATCTATGCATCGACCAGGTTAAAAGCCCGTTGACCAAAAATTTTTTGTCCCCCAATGATTCCTGCATCGGAAAAATAAAAGTCTAAAAAGGTTTGGCTTCGGGTTACCTTTACCGTGTTTTTAACCTAAACTGTTTTCTATCATTTTTGAGGAAGTCTTGAATTTTATAATTTTCGAAATAAATGTCTTCTGTTTACTTAGGGGTGTTTGTTTGTTTTTTTGTAGTAACTTGTAATGTCAACGAATAGTGATACTACTTCACTGATTCTTGCCAGAAATACCGATCCATACGTAAATATTCTTATTAGTTTTTATGGGTTCAATGCTGTTCTTATATATATATATATAAAGCGTAAATGAATAAAAAGAATTTCAAATCCGTATGTTTTTGACAACTTTGGCTAAAAATATCATCATCATGTCGTACCACTAGCACGGATATCCCTGACGCTCTCTCGCCACTTCTCCCTATCATTCATCGCTTTTGGCAGGTCTTCAGGGTTACATCCCGTATCCTCACATAGCTGCTGTATGTATGTTCGAGCTGGTCGTCCTGCTTTTGCTTGGCCATATGCGGGGGTCCATAGGAGTACATCTCTGATGAGCTCGTCCTTGCTTCTCCAGCAGTGTCCTGCGTGTCTGGTTCGTCTAACTTGTATAGTTTTCGTGATGGGAGGCAAGTGGCCGTATAGTTGTTGTCTTGTGGGGTGTTGACGCCAGGACTTGTTCAATATTGCTCTCAACATTCTTGTGTAATTGCCGTCTAGTTTCTTCTTCAGACGTTTAGTTAGCGTCCAAGTAGTGCATCCATATAACAGTATCGATACGATCACTGCCTGGAAGAAACTGCGTTTCATTTTATCGGTCAGGTCTGATTTCCATATGATGCTAAAAATATACTTTGCTCCAATTTCCTTAAATTGGAGAATAAAGCAATTTCCAATCCAATTTGTAATTTAATCGTAGACATTACAATAAAGATATTTCCAATGCAGTTAAAAATACAGTCATAAGCAACGTTCTATTATGGACTACTACACATGGACACGCCAGTGTTGACCGATCAACAATGACTTACAATGTTTTACAGATATCAGCTCTGTGCGGACACGGAATGCAGTCTAGAAGACCCTCCATGTTTGATGGATGATAGAGACGGCAGCAAGAATGAGTCAGAATTTCATGCTGTCAGTGCGACCTGATGATGAGTTGCAAATTGGACTGGAAATTACTTTATTCTTTAACTTTGAGTATTTTGAATAAATAATGCAATTTTATTTTATTAGACAGTTTGTTACAGTGTTTTGTTTAAATAGGTTTGAATGTTTAATAAAAAAGCTTCTATCTTGTAAAATTGTTTATTCACTGTTTACAAAATTTGTATTTTTTTATTAAAAAAAAAAGAAAAAAAAAGAAACTTTACACCCCAACCCAATCTGCCCTTTTCTGCGTCCACTGAAGCTCACGCTATGTTGGAAAAGGGTTTGAGTTTTCTTTCTTATTCTTGGGAAGTGCGCGCTTAACATCGTTGGAAATGAAATCAATAATTCGAATTCCAAATCCTGGACGAGGCTGTTTGTGTTTCATTTCACACTTATAAGCCTTAGAAAAGGCACGAATCCATCTCTTCCCTGTTATGAGTAAATAAAGGCGCAGACTGGTTTCGTCAGCCTTAGTTAGGCAACTAATTTAGGAGAAGGTAAACTCTGAATTCAAACTCTTTTGACTTCGCTTAAAAATTAACTTAGCATCACACCCTGCCTGGGGTTGAGGGATTTGGTAAATACGTAGTTTTACTCCTAATTAGGAGAGTGTGTATGGGTTCATGGCTTTCCCAAAAGCATCAATATGCTATGAACGTAGACTCGGCTGCAATTTGATCTTGCTTAACTGATTCCATTTTGATTAATTGTTGCTTTGCATTCTTGTATAAAGGAAAAATAAAATATTGTTGATTTGTTTTCGAAGATCTACCAAAATCTTCTCCAGGGGATTAAGTCCGTGGATCAATAAAGTCTGTAACTTAAACGGAATTGTGGACTGAATTTTGATCTGACAATTTCATTGCATAATGCTCAATCCATGTATACAATTAATACTCACCACTGAATTGGACGTATTTAAGAAAGTATGTTTAAAAATATTTCTGTAAGAATATTTTTTCTGATTTGATCATTAGGGCTATACAATTATTGGCTGGAGCTGTAGAATACACTAACTACATCTCTGCAGGGGGGTAAAAACACTCCCCCCCCACTCTAACGAGTATCCTCGATATGACGCTAAACCATCTGATAGTGAAGCTCGAGTTTTGGAGCTTCGGGGAATATAGAGTACCCATTTATTGACATTACTCTCAGGTCTACCCGGAGTTGTAGTATTTGTTAGTGTCCCATCTATGGGTCAAATGGAAATATGTAATCATTTTCTAAACTTTGAACCATTTAACTGCGTGCAAACAAATAAGCTCTATCTCTTTTAAAAATGTTACATACTATTCGTTTACAAATGATATATATCTAAGCAAGATTTGGCATTAAATAACCTACAAGGGTTGATATACCATAAAACCCAACCAATCAACTATTGATATACCTCCATATGTCATGGCAGATTAGGTTCTTCAGCCTTGGTGAGGCAACTAGTCTAGGAGAAGGAAAACTCTGAATTCAAACCTATTAAACTTCGCTTAAAAATTGACCTTGTGTCATATCCTGCCCGAGCGGAGGGGTTGGTAAATATGTATACCTCAATATGTTTTATAGACATTTTTTTTTATCCAAGAGGAAAACACATTCTTAACATCTTCCTCAGCCAGAAAAAAAAAAGAAAAAAATTCCTCCTTAAAATATAAGTCTCATCTTCTTGACTGACATTTTTTTCTGTATTCCTTAAAAACATCTTCAAAAAGAGACGACCTAATTTATCATCTTAGTCTGTGTAAGAAAAAAGCTTTCTTATTAAATGAGATTCATTTTCAATAAAAGGCTTGGCTCATTTTTTTTTTATTTTTTAAATAGACAACTTAGCAACATTCAAAAAATAAATTTAAGAAACGAA
>CAUZXS010006563.1:2500-5000 GCA_963585895.1 Sepioteuthis lessoniana
ATTTGAGTTCATTGCATTGGTGAAGAATAATCAAGTGACTGACTTTCTTTGCGAAAGAGGTTCTTAATCTCAACCTGTGTGATGATGTTTCTCTAAGATTGAGAGTACCTAATAATACAGTTAGTGGTTGCGATTTTTGTGTTAACAAAACCAGGATATGAAACTTTGTGTTGTACAGTGGCTCGTAATATGTGACTTCTGGAATCGCGGAAGTAGGAAAGATATTGTGTCTCTTAAGGAGGCTGAATCAGGAAGACAGCTCTAAAATGACGTTGTCTAGTAGTAAGACCATATTCGGATGTAACACCAACAGCCCGTGACTTATAATACCAGTACCACATGACTTAATACTGTACCACATTAGGTAATAAATAATTAACTCTATTTCACTGCGTTATCTTTTCCTTACCATGATACATCATGTAGGTTGAAAAAACTTAAAAAATGTAATCTCCAAGACTGTCACAACTTATTTTTTGAACCTTACAGTACTTAGTGTATTAGTGTAATTTAAAAATCTAAAATACCTTCATTATTTGGACAATTGATGTGATATGATCTTCCATATATGACAGTAAGCAGTTTAATCATTCTTTGATGTTAAATTCAAGTTTTTGAATTTCTGAGACTTGTATTCTTTTGGACTTGTTTCCCAGTTTGCTATTTTCATGTTTTGGCTGCTGTATTATTGAGCCTTCTTCAGGAATCTTGCTTTCAGTAGTTGTTTTTATCTAATGGGCAGATGTTTTTTTTTAATGCATTTACCTGTCTCATATGGTATCCTTCCTAGGGAATTTCAGAAATTCTATTCATTTTCATATCTGACATTCCAGTGAATAATGTGCATATACATAAAAATATTTTTGTTCTTGTTTCTTATGTTTTGTCCAGTGCTATTTCTAGGAAATTTAAAAACTCATAATCATTAATTCCTCCTTACAAGACTGCTCTGACATTCCAATATATTTCTGAATTAGGATTGAACACAACTTCTAAAGAATCAGATGAGCTTTAACTACCATCTTTAACTACCAGACTGTTTATTGTAGTAGATGAAAGCACTGATAAAAAAAATCAGAGCATTCATTTAGGTTACATTCCAGAAAATGTGAAAGGAAATGTTCTGATTTAAAAGAATGAATGAATGTAACAATGTATATACACACACAAAGCACAAATTGCTAATCCAAAGTTTGGGGAATCTTATAAGGAGGAAGTACTTACCTTAAGACCAAGTTATCACCATCACTTTTGAAGTCCTTCTTTTGGGCATGTATGAAGTCACCTCACAATATAATAAATGTCTATACTACATTTAGTGTGCCATTCAAATTCCCCAAATATTTTGGTAACAATCTGTGTGTGTACACACATATGAGCTTTAGTGGTTACCATGTTATTGAGTAATAGCTACAGCTAATCAGAAGAGAATTTGATATTCACTTGAAATACTACCTCTATGGCCTTGTGCCATACTCAGAAAAGCTTAATAAATATTTTTTAAAAATAAAGGCTCTGAGCATTTTGCCAAAGAACAGTGGTTAGCACAATCTCATCTTGCAAACCATTCCTCCTGTAGTGCGTTCAATCCACAAAGTATACAAGTGTTTGACAAAGATAAGTTTAGTAAAGTTGGTGACCAGAAGCCTCCCTTTTCAATAGCAATAACACTGAGGTGTAGGGGAGGGTGCTACTCCTTTCCCTGGATAGCTTCACTTTACCCTTGATATGTATCTTATATTGCTGAGTGTTAAGCTAGGGAGGTAACAAGTATCATTTTTAAAGTCTTTGGTATGATGCGACCTGGGATTGAACCATTGGCGAACACTCAAAAGTTTAGTAAATACATATATTTTGTGTGCTTGTACCATAAAGCAGTGGTTAGCAAGCTAGTATAGTATAGTGAGTTTAGTCCTCACTGAGTGCCGTGCACTTGTGCCAGAAAAAGAGTTAGGCTAAGTAAATACAAATTTGTATTCTACACAAATTCTTAAAACCTGAAAAATAATCAGTACAAGAAGAGAAAAAAAATGCCAAAAGGAATTGTTTTTCTTCTTTTAATCACCATTTTAATTTTAATTCATTTTAATTAATTAATTTATGTAATTAATCAATTTAAATTCTCATTCTTCTTCTTCCAGGCATTTTTTGATTACATTTTTTTTTCAAATTTTCTTTTTCTTTATGAACAGCAAGGGGGTTGTCAGGTAAGAAGGGAAAGGGGGTTCAGATACACATATCTACATATGTACAATAATAATTTTGGTTTCATTTGTTTATTTGAATCACTTACACTCCATTTTTCATAGAGTTCATTTCAGTGGGGGCCGGGGGTGGGAGGTGTGTAAAAGGAAACTCTTTGGACAAGAGCTGGAGAGAGGAGAAAAAGAAAAAGAAGGTGGAGATGGGGAGTCATGACCCTGAACAAGAAATGTCTCTACACTATTATACTACTATAAAATATAAATCAAATTTTTAGAAATATAAAAAGAAGTTTGAA
>CAUZXS010006563.1:7500-10000 GCA_963585895.1 Sepioteuthis lessoniana
AAATTCACTTGGAGAACTGAATTGTGTGTTTGGACATTGAGTTATTTGAAGTGCCTTGTCATTTTATACAAATGTTGAAGATTCTAATTCCTAATCTCAGATCAAAATTTGCTAGTCAGTTTCTTTACAGGTTCAGTTTAGTATTGCAGAAATCAATGGACCACAGAAGGCAGTAGACAAAATGGCCACCTGCTTTTTGCTGTGTAATTAAGAAGGATCCTTTAATATATTAAAGACTCATCCGAAAGTGAAAGGTAACATGATTTGCAAACTGGGATATTTCTGGAGAATTTCAAAGTAAAATCTGACAACTTCATCAAGGTGTCATGGACAGAAGTGAGCATATTTAATTTGGAGTGAAGGTAAATAACTATAGACACACATGGTTGCCTATCTTTACAGACATAAGAACTGTTGTTAGTGTAGGGGGCTACATACAGGTTTCAATTCACAAAATAAGTTGGGCCAAACAGCAGTGTTTATACATAGTGGTGGTAAGGGCACTAAATTATTGACTAATTAAGAAGTAAATCTTTTTTGCATTTTAAAAAGCTACAAAGCATGGAAAATCATTTATGGGGTCAATTCTTTGATGTTGAGAGTATGAGGTGGGGGTGATGAGTTATCTTCATGAAAGTGGAATTAGAGAGCAAAGTTTGAATTTCAATTGAGTGCTTGCAGTGAAGTCACACTAATGCCCTTAGAAAAGGCATGAACCCATTTCTCCTTCAGCTAGGGTAAATAGAGCAATTAGAGCCCTTTAACCATGTAAAAGCCATCTAACTTAGATAAGATTACTTTGACAAAAAAAAAATCTGAACTAGATAGTAGGCAACAAAACTGGCTCCACTAAACTATTTCAGTGTTGATGAGGAGAGAGGTTAGCAGGCTAACAGGAATAAAAATAAGAGAGGGTGAAGTTTAAGAGTGAATGACTAGCAAGCAAGAGGTGAGGTCTCCATAAAAAAAACAATGGAGAGGGCAACAGGAAAACAACTTCTTTCTTGCTCTCCAGAAAAATCTGATCAAAGAGGTGTGTACAGCATGGATTGGCCTCATCTTGAAGGGCCATAGTACCCCCACCATCCCAGTAATGCAATAGTTAATATATCAATTACAAAACCTGTAAAATCAGTCTAACCAGTAATGAAATTTTCTGGGGATATTCCCCCTACCAGGCTCTAAGATTTTAAGAAGTGCAAAGTGGTATAAAAAGAATCTGAATTAATCAAATCCTTCAGGCCCCTCCCATACCATTTCAGTGTTGATGAAGAGAGTGGTTAGCAGGTCAGTAGAAATAAAAATAAGAGAAGATGAAGTTTAAAAGTCAATGACAAGCAAACTAGAGATAATGTCTATCTAAAAACACTGTGGACAGAGTAAGAAGTAAACAATTTCACTCTCCCGCTTCAGAACAATCATAGTAATGTTTACAGACAGAAGTGAACTGTACCATGACTGCTCATGTCTTGAAAGTACATAGCACATAGAGATATATGGCTCCCATATAAAAAACATTTAATTTTCTACTTATTAAAATTTTTTTCCAATTATAATCACTTCATATAGGATTTGTAAAACCATCTCAATAAAAAGCCATTTCAATAAAATGTTTTAAAATGATTGAGCAGACCTTAAGTTCCAAATTATAACTACATGAATTGGTACCTATTATATTTTATCTGACCCAGTGTGAAATAATTCATCCACTTCGCTCAATATTTCAATTGGATAGGGAAATAATACAAATTCTTTGATTAAAAAAATCATCAGACAGAAGATGAAATCAACACTATACAAATGATCCTAGAACTCAAATTCATATTTTGAATCACTGAAACAATTTCTCCACACCTGATGTTCAAATATGCATGCTTTCATTCATTATATAACTTGTGCACAAGGGTAAGTTAACTAGAGTTGAGAGAAGCTCTAGTTCCAAGAATGGGGATCCAATTTTGATTTTTTAAATTATTTTAAAAAATGTTAAAAAAAAACAAACTTTTGGCCTGTATAATGGAGGCTAATTATTCCAAACTTATTTTGGGGGAAAATAGTATTTTTCATGTTGGTAAAAGAATAAATATATATATTAAAAAAAAAAAACATCACTGAAAAAATGACCATAATTCAATATTCCTGTTGACATATTGAGTGCACACATTTTCATGACCAGAATCAATAGTTTCATGCATAGACCAATGGAAATCAGAGGGAGCATTATAAGTTGGGATGATTAACAGATACATGGTTGAAACTAAATTTATCTCTAAGCTTATTTGTTGAAAATAAAATAATCATTGAAAATAATTGACACATTTTTTAAGTTAATAAAATGAACTCTTGATATACAAGCAACTGATTAAAAAAGAAATAAAGTAAACTTTATAAATTTAGTAAAATTAGTGCAATCAGTGTTTCACATTAGAATTTTAGCTCTGGAGTAACTTTTTGATATCTTCTAGGAAGTCGTGTACCTTAAAATTATTTTGTTCCCTTT
>CAUZXS010006563.1:15000-55000 GCA_963585895.1 Sepioteuthis lessoniana
AATCATTTTTGCTGTATCAATGAAAATAAATGATAATTCAATGACACCAAGTCTGGAGGACATGCTACATGAGGAAAATTTTCTTCTCCTAATTCTATTATGTTATTTCATTTTTTAGTCAACAAACCAATATATTGATGAGTGATGTCATGCAGCAGTATAATTTTCCATCCTTCCAGTCCTGTAAATGGACTTGTTTTCACTTGCAACTCAAACATCAAATAAGACAAATGTAACATTCAGCAGTAAGTTTCACTGAGCTTCATCAATATGTATATTTTATATCTCACCAAATACAGACCAAGAAATTTTTTCTTAGAGTTTACATTTTTCTATTGAAAATGCAGTCTGTCTTTGATCCAGCCGTGATTTTTACTGCTTTGAATTATCCCTATCAACTCACATTTTATCTCATGTGATATATTTTTTTTTGTATGTCAGGAAAAAAGTGAACAGCAAAATGATTAGTTATTTTACATGGCTTTGCTCTGCTAATTTATTTAGAACCTGTTTTCCTGCTTTTTTTTTTGAAAATGCATTACAAATGTTGAGTGATGAAATTTTTCAACCAATTCTAACATTGATTAAATTAGATGGTAATGCAGAAGTCCTTACAAGTCATCACTTTCAAATTCTTGGGGACTACTATTGCATGATTTGTCAAAATCATGGTGAACTTCAAAATCCATTTACGACATTTAAGACTTCCAACTGAATCATCTTCATAGGCTTCACTATTCATCTTTTGGTCTGATAGTATCTGGCCAAACTTGAAAAGTCAGTGTTCACCTCGTCTGTCATAATTTTTTAAAATTAATAAAAAATAAACACAGAATACAGAACAAGCAAAATATTCTTTAGGTGGTGAATAATTCTATTCTTTCATCATGACACTATAATATTAGGTTGTATAAAAAACTTTCATGTATACATCTAAAAACTATCTTACAAATATATATATATATATATATATATATATATATATATATATATATATATATATATAAGGCTCAATTAATAAATAAAGGAATTTTGGGGAAAAAACCAAAACCAAAACAAATAAATAAATAAAATGAAATTAAATAGGCAAAATTTTTCCCCTCAGAATTTTTTCAATAAATGTAAACTTTGCATTGTTTAGAATTGGTTTACAGTAAAAATTATTTTCATCTCATAGAAATATTTGTTTTTTGCAATTCAAAATGGTGGCAAATTCATCAGAGTGCTCCAGGCTTGAACAAAGGTTTGTCATAAAATTTTTGATGGCTGAGAAGTACAAACAATGTGAAATTAAAAAAAAAAAAAAAAAAGTGATATGTAGAGAAGCATGTTTTAGTCAAAAAATGTTCACAAATGGGCTAAATATGGGTTTGCAAAAAGATAGTCCATGGAGTCCACAATGACTCTTTGGTAAAGAAAATATTCTGGGTATGGCAGTCAATAAAAAGGTCATGTCAAGTATTCTGGGATATGAAAAGACACATCGCTATTTATTTCTTTAAAAAAGATATTACTGCAAACTGCTTTCTATAGCCAACTCCTTATGCAAAATTCATCTTATCTATAGAATGACTCTTGTATGCTTGTGTATGTGTATATAATTAGCAATATTATTAAACTGCATTTTTGTTTAAGATGTTATAATAACAGATACAAATACTGAGATTCTGATAATTCTGAGGCCTTATTTTGAATTGGAATGCAAAGTTGTTGAACCGTTTTACAGAATTCATTAAGTGGAAGGAAATGAAACCAAATATGACTATAACTGCCAAAGAATGATTTAAACCTTTTAAGGATGGTGACTTACCTGTTGAAATAAAGCCAAAAATTCTATGACCCTCATCTGTTAATCATAATGTTTTAAAACAAAAGATAGAAGAGAACTCAACTAGCAACACTTCATCATTTTCAGGAGAGCTAGGACTATATGCCTCAATTCCAGGTATAAATCAACTGAGGTTCTTGCTGTGAAACTTGTAAGGTGAAAATGATGGTTTTTCAGTTGATATTCAAATGTACAACTAAGTAGTTGGGAAAGGTAAAACCTGTTTCTAAGAAACCAAAACACACATTCCTGTAATAAAGGAGTTCTAAAGAAACGAGTAAATGACCTGAGGAAGCTTACTCAAAAGAATCTGTTCATACAGAGAAAACTGAGAATAGGCTTAGGGCTACCATTTTCCGATTGAAAAATATTGCTTTTTTACATGTGCTTTTTTAAATTTTTATTTTAGTTGCTTAAAAGGAGAGGTGCTTTTTGCAATGTACAAAAAATAAAAACAAAAATATCTCAAGCCAACTGATCCACAAGGCTGGATTTTCAGATTCATATTAGCAATTTAGGAACAAATTAATCACAAGTTTTTCAGCTTATTGCAAATTAAAAAAAATTCTCAAGAATTGCACAAGGTTCAAATTTTAGTGATATATGAAGCTATGCATAGAAGGTCCTCACCTGAATGTTAACTTGTCCTGGACATTTGAATGAATGATTTGTCTCGCCGGGACACAGACACGGATGAAGATGAAGAAGGTGGAGCTAGAATAAAAATGAGATACAAAAATTATACATTTCTGTATTTGCATAAATAGAATACACATACAAGTTGTTTAGATAACTTGTGACATCACAGGGGATACTTGATAAACATGTCAAAACTTATTCACTAATCATGAGAGAGAGAGCAAATTCTAGCAGAATTCAATTTCTTATTACTACCCACTGATTTTACAGCTACTCTTCTACTTAATCTTAGTCCTCTTTTGTATGAACAAACTAAATATTCCAGTATAAGTGTGTATTTGCTACAGAAATATTAAATAAAAAATTTCAGGATTCAGTGTTTTAAAAATAATATAAATTTCACCTTTGACAAGTCTCTGTGGTGATTTTTTAATTTATTGCAATGTGAATACATTTTATAAATGGCTTTGACTGGATAATATAATAATCATAAAATAAACTTTTCTATTTCTTTCAGGCAGAATATTAATAAAAAGTGTGCCTCTTAGAGGGAAAAAGACATTTTTTGGAGTAGAAAGTTAAAAGCAGACCAAATTTAAGCATTTGATGGAACTAGGAGTCAGTCAAAATATTAGAAATATCTGATAAGCTTAGTAACACTTCCTTGTTGAATAACAGATGGACCCTGCCTAAAAAAGAACTTCTTCCCATAGGTATTCTGAACCTCTAGTAATAAGAAAAAACTATACAAAATATTAGTCCAATAGTCCACACAGCATTTAGTATAATGACCCATCTTAAAATGGCAAACACACATTAAATTCATTCATCAAAAATAAAGTCATCATGAGAAATAGTAAGGTCCACTGTGAAATTAATTATTTTACAACTTTTAGCTTTTTTTTACATCTATCATTTCATTGAAAAAAAAAAGTGTTTAGCATTCTTGGCAAAATAAAAGAAATTTGATTTTTATTTCATATAAAATTTTCATAGGCACAAAAAATTTAACAGCTTCCTTTGATTGGATAATTTATTAATTGCATACTGGTAACATTGATTTCTGATTGGAAATGAATTACAGGTATGTACAAAACTTGCATTGGAGCATCTGGACAATTTTAGGACCCACCCCCCGTTTCAGAAATATGAATTTGAACATTTTAGGGGGCTAAATTAAAGCAAAAATAAACAAGATTTTGAACTATTTTATCTTTCCTATATCAGTTTACTTTGGAATGTTGACATCTGTTTCCTTCCTATATGTTTTTCATGTTTACTGTGTCAATATTATATATGGTAATTAGAATGAATCAAAGTTTTTATGTATCTGCTTAATAAATCCAACCTGTGATATCATGCTTTACATTGCTATTCAATCTTACAAGGAAAAATAATACAATTATACAAAAAATAAAATCAGAATTTGAATCATATTTAGAAACAAAAAATAATCATGTAACAACTGAATATGCAAACTTAAAAAAAAAAAGAAAAAAAAAAGATAATAATCTTCATTGTTAAGAAGCAGCAATTCAGATTCAAGAGATTACATGTATAATAAATGCAAAATGTGAATGTAAATTAAAACCTCTAAAATGACAAGGAAACTTTATATCATTTACAGTATTCAGACTATTATCTTCATTGGCCCAGCGGTTAGAGTGTTCGCCAATGGCCCGGGAGACCTGGGTTCAATCCCAGGTCGAGTCATACCAAAGACTTTAAAAATGGTACTCGATACCACCTTGCTTAACACTCAGCATTATAAGGTACGGTTCAAGGGTAAAGTGGAGCAATCCTGGGAATGGAGTAGCGCCCTCCCCTACACCTTGGTGTAGTAGCTATCGAAAAGGGAGCCTTCGGGTCACCCTCGACTATGGTCGCTAACTTTACTTTACTTATATACACAACATTTTGGCCAATGTGCCCTTTGGCCTTCTTTCTTGTTGAACTTTGGAGCCTTTGTGTCAAATTTGAGAATCTTTACAGAACTTTGAACCAAACCCTTTATTTAAACTGGTGGTGGTGGTGGTGGTGGGGTTAAATTGTTCTAATTCTGTAAACCATAATCTGATACAAGTGTTAAGTTATGTTGAATATTCCTTGTTATTTTCACCTGTAGTCAGGAATGAACCTGCAGCCTCCAGGTAATTTTACTTAGAACTGTATGCCTATATCCATTAAGTCACAAGTTTTGTTGGACAATTCAAGCTACTCCTGAGGACCAGTCTGATGTTCTGTTTAGGTTTCTGAATTCAACATGAAAGCTCCCAAGTTTAACAAGAAATATCTGAAGAAGGTCAGCTTAAACATTGTGTATATGACAATAAAGATGAGGAGAATAATCCAAATATTAAATAATATAAATTATCAAGCCTCAGCTGAAAAATTTAGATAAACCAGGTAACTTATTCATTTTCTGTACAAAGAAAAGGACTCAATTATAAATAAATAATACATTTCCATCAATAACACAAAAACGGCTAAACTACCAAGCAACTCTTCATATTTTACAGGTAGTCATTTTATACGTTTTTTATATTAAGTTTATAATTCATCTAAGCACTTTACAAATGAGGAAAAGAAAAACTTACATTGGAGTTGGCAATAAAATTCAGCCAATTGAAAAAGAAAATTGCACAACTTATTTCTTTTGTATCTTTTAAATTAATGCAAACCAATAAAAAAGGACCAAATTTCATTAATTTTAAGAGGTAACTTTGATAGTAAAAATAACTAAACTGCATCAGCACTCAAAACAATAAAAAAGGAGATAAAGTCCTGCTGAGTTAGTGAGACTAATGTAATAAACAACAAACAGACAAGATATAGTGCAAGTCTACATCTACACTATAGTTTAATGATGGAAAAAGTGTTTATGATCAATATATATTCACTTAAAAAAAACCTGACTCACTAAAGCATATAAAAAACAAAAAGGAAGCTATGAAAAATCTAGAGACAACAGATTAACATTATTCATGGTATTTAACTTTAGAATTATTTCTTGCAAATGCTGTTCTCGAAGGACCAAATTTGCAATTTTGACATCCATACCAAATATCAAATTTTACTAATTTCATTAGTTGGATCATCATAATTTGGGGTGGGAGCATCTGTAGAATAAATGAGATAATTCAGTTGAGCTCATCTCTCCTAACATGAAATAGAACTGACAACTCAAAATGCAGCAGCACTCATTCCCTCTCTAATTAGCATCTGTAATATTTTGTAATGATTAAAGAAGGATCAAACAAGAAACTAAGCAAATCTACACCATTGTGATATGATGTCTGTTTAAGAACAAAAGATGCCATATTAAACTAAAGGTAGAATTAATCAGCTCAAACGTATATAATGAAGATTGTGTATAAACAAAAAAATTCACTTAAATATCAAAGGACTTGACAAACAAGGTTCGCATTATTTTTTAAACTCAACTATTTGATGGAAACTTTTGAACACATCTAACATTTTTTGAAAGTACATGTGATCATGTGAATTTATCATGTGTCATCTAAGCCTCTAGAAAAATTACTATGATATAAAAGTAACTTCAAAATGTAATATGCAGTATTAGATTTTTACCTAATTTACATATCTGAAAGCTTTTCACAAAGGATAAGATCTTGTCTACCATATAAACTGATTATTTATAGGGTAAAATTATTATAAGGTAAGAGACTGAGAAAAGGACGATACATTTCATTGACTTATGATGAAGCAATTATTATGTGAACCCCTCAAAACTTGATGTGCTTTGATATTTTCATGGTGTAAAATATCCAGTAAGAATAACAATTTGTAAATACTATTCTGGAAATAAACAAAATACGGAAAGAGAGAAAGGAAAACATTTCAAAAAGTCAGATGCCCATTTCCTTTCAACATCAAAATATTATGGGGGAAAAAAAAAAAACAAAACAAAAAAACAACATATTACAAATAAGCTTTATTTAAATCTTTTGACAGCATATTTTGCATTAATTACAAAGATGCATAAAAAAAATTCTAATTTATTTTATTTGTAATTGTTTCACCTTAATTGAACTGAATATCAAACAAATAAATGATAAATTTAAAAAAAAATCAACACTAATGAGAAAGCATAAAAATTAATAGGCTTAAAGAAAAGACTTTTTAAAGCAATTTTGTTTAGTTCATATGAAAACACGTTAATGAATTTGATTTTGAATAGAAATGCTATCAAGTGATTCACAAAAAGTTTATTTTGAAAATGTTGCACATATTATATATATATATATATATATATATATATATATATATATATATATATATATATATATATATATAGAGAGAGAGAGAGAGAGAGAGAGAGAGATTACCATATTAAAAAAAGAAAGAAAAAATGCATGAGAAAAACTGATAGCCAAAAGCCATAGCATGCAGAAGCATGTGGGATTGCTCAAATAAAAAAAAGAAAAAAATATTAGTTATTGTTGTTGTAGTTATGCCTACAAGGTTATCCAGCATTGCCTGGGAAAAGTACAGTTATTATTATGATGATGATGAGATAGAGAAATAGAATGGCATTTGTGAAAGAAAGCAAAAGCCATTCATTCAAAGCATCATTTGGTTTCAGAATAGCAACAACCAATGACTAGAAAGAGAGAGCAGCAAAGGAATTAAAAGATTAAAAAAAGACAATAGAAAAAAAAGAAGCTGGAAAAACCTGGTTTTCAACTGAGAGAGAGAGAGAGAGAGAGAGAGAGGAAAAATAAAATAAAATACAAAAAGGTACCTAAAAAATTAGTGGTCTGTTACCAGTATCCATTAGGCAAACTTTATAAAGTTTCATACATTCAAAGTATAAATCACTACTTTTTTTAAAAATAAAGTCCTATTGATATGAAATCATTATAATAAAAATTATAATCTAAAAGTCTAAAAAGAGAGGTATACTTTTAATGAGTGAAACTAAAAGCAGCTTTGACCAGTATCTTAGCTAGTTGGTAAATACATCTTCTGGTTGGATGTAAATGAAACAATGGCCAAAATGAGCTTGAAAAGGTCTGTTGTGAGAGAAAGACCTCAGAAGAGAAGTTATAATAATAACAGCTTTATTTGCTAAAAGTAGTATTCCAAGTTGAAGAAGAGACTCGGAGGAGAAGGAACAGGCAAGACAGGTACCCTGAACTGATGTGTATAATGTGATGAAAAATAAGATTTTTTTTCTAACATCAAAGTTCTTCCAAGTATTGACTATCAGGTCCAGACAAACACCCACACCTAATATGCAGAATGACAAAAAACTTCTCTATTAATTTAAAATATGACAAATTCAAATGAATTAATGATAGTATTATTTTTATCTTGCTTATTCTTACTTAATGAAAAGTGTTTATCTAGCATCAAACTTGCTTATTGTTTATTTTTGTTGTGTTCTAATAGATATCAACTTTGCTTTATATTCTATCATGTATTTGTAAAGCTTTATGTAAAAGATTTATAATTTTTGATTAAAACAAATTCAGGGGAAACTGAAAGAATGAAATGAAAGGTGTATTCAATAACAAACAAAAACCATCAATCAATAATCTTATTCTTTCTGAAAAAACAAACAGAAAAATGTTAGAAATATCGAGCTTAAAATTAAATCAGTAATTTTATTGCTGATGGTATGGTATTAGTATTCATTAAAGTGAATCAACTAATATACAGGCATATGCATTTGGAGATGGGCTGTTTTTGGCTATTTCTATCTGTTTTGATCATTCTGGCTATTCTAAATGTTTTTATTGGTTTAAATTAACCATTTTTAGAGACTATTAAAAAAATTCTGGTCAAGGCAAACTTCTCAATTCAATAAAAACATTGCAAAAATCAAATTCCTGGCTGGTACAGCTTTTTTGCCAAACTGCTTGAATTTTAAGGCAAAGACTCATTTATAACCTCTTTTTTTCCTTAAAAGTAGAAACATGTAAAAAAAATTTAAAACTGGCAACAATGATTTCTTTTGTTTGTATAAAAATATATCAGTTACAAGTTTTTCTAAGATAGGTGAGTTTATCAGAATTTCTCGTCAAAATTATAATTCCTAATGACCAAGGCGATTGTAACTAATGTATTTAATACCTAATCTATTTATACCATATTTTCACATAAGGTTTTCTTAGCACTTATACAAATTTGTGAGTGACATAAGCTAATCTCTAAAATAAAATGAAACTTCACTTCTGCTAATGATAGTAAAAGAACAAATTGAACCCTATCTTTTTCTTAGTCTTTATAAGATGATGTATTCAATAAGTAGATTATGTTTTCACAGAGAAGCCATGCTGAGGCAACACTTAATAAATATTTATCAAAATGCTATCACCAACAAATAGTCCAGACCTTTGACATGACATTTGGTTAATAGATCAAACCATCCTCATATGACTAGTTTAGGAAGTAACAATAAAAGGTGTACCAATCATTATCAATTTTGATTCATTTTTGGATAATCTTTTCCTCCTTTTATAATAAATATTTTTGTTGTTCCCAGCTTTCTTGGTTGGATTTCTTATAATCATTAAAGAAGCATGAAGTTAGAATGAAGAAACAGTTTATATATCATGGGAGCTTCTCTTCCATAGATGATGCCATAGCAAAGAGGACTATGGCCAGACACATTGGTACCCCTCCAATTCCAAATCTTCACATCATATAATTTTCATTTTAATAATTTGGTAATACTCTTGTTATTTTGAAACTTTGAATTAAAGATTTTTTTTAATATTGTTTGGCTAATGTTTTCTTCATCTAATCACAATTTTCTTGTTTGAAAGTTGTGATAAAAAGTAATAAGATCAAGAAAAATTCAGTAAAAATAAAGAAAATCTTTAATCTTAAAATTCCATTGACTTAAAAACTATTTATTACTTTTAATATCTCCATAAGGTGAATCTAAAACCATGCATACTCCAGTCCTGTACTCTGATCTTGTGAACCAGGTGTCATCCAAATATAACTAGTGTTAGTGGCTTTGCATTTTCAGATGTCTTATGTAATTTGCTTTAATTGGTGTCTGACATGGTTATCTGTGAAGTTTTTATTATAGAATTTACATTGTCTGAGAATCTGAGATGAAGTATTTTCTCACTTCTATATTCCTATGCCATGATACTTAAATTTAAAGGTCAAAGAGTAATGGATCTAGAATGTTGTGGAAAAAGCCTAAAAGATAATCATGAAAATATTCCATCTTAGAATTCAAGTCATTTAAATTACTTTTATTTGCAAGTGGGAAAAAAATCTGAGGTCTATTTAGCCCCTTTCCCTTGGTTTTGAAGCAAAGATACTCTGTTAACAGACCACTGCGAAAAAGAGAGACCAATAGTGAAAAGATAAAATAAAACATGCAACACCTATAGTATTTATAGATTTGATTTTTTCCTCCTCACATCCCAGCAGAATGAAAAATAAGATGGGGAAGAAGAGAAAAAAAAATGAGGTAAAGAGATGCCAAAAACCTTTCAGATTTTTTTTCCAGCTTTTCCCTCAAAGGTGCTCAATCTTTTTGGAAAAATCATCGACGAAACAAACCATTATGTGGAACAAAACAACGTGGACGGATCCTTTCTCTCTCAGAACTCCAAGCTGAAAAAATGGGAAGGTAAGCAAAGGAATTTTGATTTGGATGAAGCAATGAAAAGATTCTGACTGGTCTACCTTACATAATTGAAAAGAATTACAAAAATTCCACGAGGACTTGCATTGCTAAGATATAAAAAATCTCTGTGCATCTCAGGAGCACAAGAGATTTGCAGTTTTCAGTAAAATTAACAGATAGGTTTATTAGGAATATCTTCTGTAATTTTCAGATGAGCCATTATCATTTCAAGCATTGTTTGGAATAGGGATCATATTGGGTTAATAGCTTTGCTACCATAATCTTCTGAGTAATCCATTCTTTGCAATCTGTATGGGAGAAAACTGATAACTGAAAATCATAACATAGAAAAGCATATTTGAATATAAAATAGTAAATTTAATATAATATTAATTTGATATTAATTGAAAATGGTCTACTTTAAACAGTTATATCTTAGTCTCCTTCAAAGTAATCCAAATCTGGACATCAAACACTTAATCCAGTGTCCTTCCACTCTTCAAAATTCTCATTTTGAATAATTATCAGGTGCCTGATCATGTTCTTAATATCATTTACAATTCAACAATGATTTTAGCTTTAGAAAAATTTAAAAGTTACAGAGAGCTAAATCTAAACAGGATGATGCAATATTTTGCCAAAAACTCCAACAAAAGATGCAAATAATCACATCACACAAACATTTCTGAATGTAATAGCCAACCAGTATACAAGCAAGCTAATAGGATCTCACTACAACTGAATAATTTCACAGGTGACTGCACGGCCATTTATAGTAAGGTTTTTGCTGATTGGCTGCAAATTTATATTAAGACTGTGCAAGCAATTCTCAAGATATTCAAAATTACTAGATACATTCCAGACATAAGCCATAGCAAGAAGAAAGAAAGGAAGGAACATATCCCTCCTTGTTTGGGATAATATCCAAGTAATGGACATAGAGAGAAACAATAGAAAGAGTATATATATATATATATATATATATATATATATATATATATATATATATATATTTCATCAAACAATAGACATCTTTTGTCTACACATTTGCAAAGAACAAACATTATATATCAATTTAAATGTACTTTAGGAGATTGTATCTCTAAGAATAATAGTATATATATTGATTTATCCTCAACTACCCTATTGATATGACTCACTATGCTTCTATCTGATATTAGTCCAACAGTAAAACATCTAAAAAAAACCATTCCTGCTCAAAAACTGAGTTTTGGAAAATTCTTATCAAAAACACAACAATATTAGAGCAACAAAATAACAAACAAAAATTACAGATTCTCAAGGCACTCCATATCAGAAGGAAACAACCTAAACTCAATAGAATCAATTTCAAATCCAGTACTAATGTACTTAAATGTCTTTAGCTACTGCTGCTACTTATAGAAATAAATTTAAAAATAAATGCTACAACAACACACCAGTATGAATAATAAACACTTACAAAGTAGTAATGTACATGCAAAGGTCACATCACATTTGGAATATACACATCCCTGATGATGGCCAAAGTCAGACAGAAAGTACTATGGTACCAAGTAATTATGGGAGTTTCATTAACCAATTTCCGCTGGATATCATAAAATCAATGCGGCAACTCAAAAAGACTTATACAAAAATGAGTCTATATTGTAAATAAAATATGCATTAATGAAGAAATGCTGCTCAAATATACACACACACACACACATACACACACACACACACACACACACACACACACACACACACACACACACACACACACACACACACACATAAATGCAGCATATAAATATCAGGGTAGATTTCTTTTATTTACAATAAGAAAAGGATTGGAAAAGAATGACCATACATATAAAACATGAACTCACCTACGTCAATTTTATATTTATATGTTGGCTACCTCCTTTTCTTTATGTATTGTATACTTAAAAACAACACAGAATGGATCAAACAAAATATTGGGGTAACAACAAAAAGAAAAAGAAAAGATTGATAGCCAAACAATTTTTGGAATGTTTATTGGGAATGGACAGCCCTTCTTGAAATTTGCAGGTAAGACTAAATGATTAAAATAGTATTGGTATACAAAGTTACAACCTTAACATTTGGTTGTTTACTGAGAAGCTGAAAAGTTTGAGTATGAAAAAACAAAAACATTACCTGTGATTAGACTCAATATTCACAGAATATAATCAATAATTTTTGTAATTGTAAGAGTATATCAACTCTTTTAGAGGTTTAAATTTGAGCCTAAACTTTAACTTTAGTGAGGCAATTAATACAAAAATGCACCAAAGACAATTTGAAATTATGTAGACAACTAGGGAGTCACAAAAAAATATTATGCTTTCTACACTGATATATTAATATACAAAAAGCAGATTTTTTCCAACTGATGTCAATCTTCTAATTTTTTTAGGCCTTGCTCTAAAAAAACAAACAAACTATATTACAAAGGCACAACGTTTTACCTAACAGTTCATTTATAATGATAGTGGTGGTGTGTGAAGTAGTAGTATTAGTAGCAGTAGTGATAATAATTAAATAAAAGAAGAAATTAATGAATAAATAAATAAACTAGCCTCACCTAAAATAAGTTTGATAATTTCCCAAATCAGTTTGGATGAAATGCAAGGAAAGTAAAATACTTTTACATTTTTGTAACTTTTTATTTAATGAGGTAATAACTACTATATTAATTGTAAGTAAAAATAAATTTCAAAAGGTAACGTAGGAGCTATTTTAGCTTAGTGATAATTACGTTGCTTGTCTTACTGAGAGATAGAATACTTACACAGAAGATACTAAATTTATCTCATCTAATCAAATAAATTTTGCTGGTTGTTTTATTTTATGGCATATCAACCCTTTTCGAGTCATTTAATGTTAAATTAAATTTCAAACAATTAAGTTTAGTATAAGTATAGTTTTTGTTTACAAACAGTTAAATGTCAAAACACTTCTATATCAAACAATTCAGTTTAGCATAAGTACACAGTCCAGTTCAATTTAAAAAGAGTTCTATGTCATACAGTTCAGTTTAGCATAAGTACGCAGTTTCAATGTCAAAAAACAGTTCTATTTCAAACAATTCGGTTCAGCATAAGTACACAGTTTAGTTCTATTTGACACATAGATAGGACCCTATCAGGTGCTACCACTCAGGGCCAGAGTGGACCAGGGATCAATGACAATGAAGGGGTACTCCGCATTCCCCAAAGCTCCAGCATTACTGGAACTTCACCATCATATTGTTTAGTGTCATATTCAAGACACTAGTTGGGGTGGCAGGGATCTTAACCCTCTGCAAAAAAGCAGTTGATGTATTCTACAGCCCCAGCCAACTGGTCAATCAAATAAATCTGTTTCTAGTGTGTGTTAGTACTCAATTGAGAAACATTAACTAAAAACTTAACATTTTATGAGAAACAGACAAATACATTACTTTTCTATTGATTTTGAATACATTTTTTTTCACAGATTATTCAAACTTATAATATTTCTGTTCAAAGTCTAAGTATCTTATTGAAGATATCAGTTCTATTATTTTTCATAAGTTTGAGAAGAAAATTTTTTTGACAGATTCAAATTTTACAGAAAATTATGAGAAATATATATCTAATGCTCATGTTGGGAGACTAAATGGGATAGTCTACCTTGTCACAGTGTTTGAGGAATTCTCCCACATCATGAGTCCTCTTTTGGTCACTTGTCTTCACCTGGCATTCAAGCGGGGTGGTTGACAGCTATTAAACATTTTGCTTCAAGGGGCCGTCTTTCCTAGCTTTACTGGCTTTGCAGGGTTAAGTTGATTGCTGGGTGTCTGAAGTGCCCCATTAAGAGAATGTTGACGAGGCCTAGTATTTTTTGCATCTGCCATGCATGAGTCTCAATTCATGCATGGCTCCCAACATTGAAATGATATTGTGTCAAATCTTATCTGGTGGGAGTTTGGATAAATACACTCTTTTGGTGTGCATATCAAACTGACTTCCTAAATGAATCATTTTTTTGGAAATTGCAGATGACTCTACATCTTCCACTGTAAAAGAATACAGGATCACAAGGCAACTTTAACAGGAAAAAGGAAACTTTGATTCCGTAAAAAAATGACTTTTCGACTGAAAAAGTAGATAAAGCAGATTTAGCAGAAAAGCAAAAAACGTCTACTGGGAAAAGAACTTTTACTTTCAGTACTAGTAAAATAACTTTTCTAAGATTACTCACAGTAATTTTTTCAATAAACTGTGTGGTCATATATGTATACATCTTTTGAGTTTTCTGGGTATTTTATTTTGCTTTTAATGCAAAGACTTGTAGCCTTATTCATTGTACTTTTGGTAATGGCCTTTGCATAGATCATAGGCCTGTCTAGGGAGAGCGTACTTGTTGGGAGACTAAACAAGGTGGTCTCCTTTGTCAGTGTTTGAGGAACTCTCCCATGTCATGAATTCTTTTTGGTCAACTGACAAGGTGAACCGACGAATCTGCACCTTTCATGAACAAGACTCGAGAAGAGCAGATGTGGTAGTTTGCTCCTCAGCAGTGAGTACCCGGGGCCTCCATCATTTATATTCCAGACCTGAGAAGAGTAAGTGGTTTCCACCTTTTAGCTGCTTGGACTTTTCTGTTTGTTCTTTGAACACTTGTGACTCTTGTATAGCCTTGCGAAGGAAATGAGTTCCCTACTCATATTGGGTACCATTAAATGTCTTATTATATTAATTGACTTGTTCTGTTTCCTATGGAATATTCTGTGTTAGGTTACTCTCTTTGGGATAACCAAATACATTATAAGAAATGGAGTGTTATCCATGAATTAACACCTCTTTAAATCATATACTGGAAAACATGGAAAAGCAAATGCTTTATAGTTTAGAAAAATTATATAATTTATTAGATAAAAACATTTCGACAAATACCCTGCTCTAGCCATTGCCTTGTTTTGCAAAAATATTCACATATATCTGGATTGAAATTCTAAGGTATTCTTTGTATAGCAAATTTGAATTAAGCAATTCATCTTAGTTTAAAATAAACTAGTGAAAAGCTAACTTTAAGAGCACTAAAATATCTTTAATTGGACTAAACTGCAGATTATAAGGAAGGAGTAAGATATTTAAATGTTCTGTTCAAGATTACTCAGAAAGAATATCAAACATGTTAAGTGATGAGAAGAAACTTCCTCAGGAGATCAAATAAAGAATTCTGTCTGACATTCTTGAAAGTTTAACAAATGAAGAAAGCTGGAGTGCAAAGCATCTGAATGTCGTGATAAAGACAACAAAAATGAAGAAAATGGTTGGAATTATGAGCTTTTAAGACAACTATTCTTATCCACAGCATTTCATTCATTATAAAATGCAAAGCATATTGAAAATCGTCTTATCTAATAACATATACATGTCTACTTCCAGTACAAATTATTAATAAATTTTTTAGAAGTCGAGTAAAAACAAAATAAAAATTTTACAATCATTGAATCCACTTAAATCTTTTCTAGGAAATTATAATTATTAAGATGTGATTTGACCTGTTGTATGTATACAAATATTGGATGGGAAGAGAGGAGGATTCCATTACTTTCTATAAACCATGATGATGATAATATTAAGCATTATATGGAATTGCTGGTTTTGTTTAACAAATTGATAACTAACCAATGATTCATTAGTTCTTCAGAAAGGGAGGCACTGAAACTTTTCTCCAGATTCTAATCACAGATCTGTTACAGAATAGCAGGATATGAAAGATAATGTACTAGATCTTATTCAAATTCTATGAGTAAACAGGACTAATGTCATAATAAATGAATCCTCCCTTCTAAGTATAAGGATTTACTTAAGTGAGACAAAATTGTGTACACAATATGATAAGAAAAAAAAACTTTCAAGAATGCACAGAAAAATTTATTTTCATCCCAACAAATTTATCTATTCTTCTACTGTTGCTTCTATGTCATTTAAAAAAACTCTAAACATTTATAACCAGTAGTTAACTAATATAGCAGAAAATTCATATCTTTAGTAAGACCAAATATATACAACCCAAACAGTAGAAAACTGAAGAGTATGCCTCAATAATTGCTACTATAATAGTTTCTTTACAAAAAGATTTCAAAGTCACTTTTCATTATCAATATCTCAGACTCCAGAGCATGAAGATGCCAATTCTTAAAAAGACACTGATAATCTTGGTTGTTAACAGAAAGCAGAATCATCTGAAACTCAAATAATGAGAACCAACAAGAGTCAGAGGAAAAAAAAAAAAAAAAAAAAAAAAAAAAAACAACAACAACAACAAAAAAACACCAACAAAAAACAAACATAATCCATTTCCAGTAATCTACAATCCAAATTCACACACATAAGGTTATGGGCACTGACCTTGATAATAAATTACAGCAACGATAGAAAATCAGTAAATAGTAAACACCTACAGGTTGACTTACCTGGTGGACTAGACACCGATTGCTGCTCCATGGCTGGACTACCTGATGTACTACTGGACGTATTAGTGCTTTCATCTGTGGTCTTCTTGAAAAAGTTGTGCTGGAGGGCATAATAAGGTGTGGTGCGTGTCTTGGGGTCATAGTCTAACATTCTTAGTATAAGGTCCTTAAATTTTAGATAGTCTGCCAAATTATGTCCCGGTTCTCCTGACCTCCGACCTCCAGGTCCACCATTTTCAGCACCAATTACATCATGCAGTTTCCGAGACCCGGGCTGCTTATACTGTGGGAAAAAAAACAGTTACAATATAACAGTAGAATAATTTCTTTTATCATATTTATCAACAGGAACAAAAAAATAAAACTAAACTTTCCATAACCATTCAAATGATACTGAAAATTCCCAACAGTGTGATAGAGTACAAGTTAGAATATCTGAGAACTCTCTGAAATAACATTTGGCAATAGAGTGTACAATAACAATTAATCTATTAACAACAGTTTTCAGAGTAAGCCAGTTATAATGAAAAGTAAAACTCAAGAAATCAGATCTCAAGACTTGTCAAAACTTTATACTAATATTTGTATCATAATATACTCAATAATGGATTTTAAAAAAAGTCAAAAGACTCTAGTCAGTGGTTGGAACAAAGTGTTTAGTGTGATTAATGAATCAAAACCATGAAATTAAATATAAAATCAATAAAAAAAGACCTCTCTAATATCTACCAGAACAAATCAGATATTTCATTCTTTTAATATTTTCATCATAAAAACTAAGAAAGTTGGCCATTTAATATACACAACACATTTCTCACTGTTGAAACAGTTTCTTTAATTTCAAAATATACCCTTAACATTTTGCATTGTTTATTACATTTTTCTTTTGTTTACAATAAGATGTAGTAAAATCAATCAAAACATCAAAGAAGATAAAAAACTGATCAAAAAATGAAAAAAAGAGTAGGGCTCCTTTTTCATAAAGTAACATGATTATTAAGAGAATAAACTAAACTTTTATAAGCAACTCTAATATCAATAATGAACAAATAGGTTTGCAGAGTAAATTTCAATTGTTTTTTTTAATTTAAATTATAGAAGCTAACTATTTTGAGAATTTAAAAAAATGTTAACACTTACTTTTTTACCATCTTTAGGCTTTTTGCATACATAGGTTCCATCTGGATGCTGATCGAAATATTTTCTTGCTTTTGGCGCCTGGTCTAAAAGATGTTTTGGAGGCATTCCCAAAACTTCAACAATTTTCATCATCTGATCAAACTAAAAAAGATATCAGAAATATCTCAGAGAAATAATAAAAAATTATCAAATAGCATTTCAAAATTAAACAAAGAAAAAATACCAGGCAGCAGTATTAATAATTTCAGTCTGTACAAAAAACATTATGCGTATACAAACACTAATATATATACATATATGGGGTAGAAGAAGCTCCATTCTAATGACAAAGTCATAGAGAAGGCAACCCTTCTAGAAGTTAACACCAAAATCAAAACTAGAGAAGGAAACTACCATCAAACCCCTGCTGACTTGCATGTATCTCTTAGTGAGAAAAATCTAAGAGAAGGTACTCTGAAATAAAACCTGCAGTTTGCATAGTCAATAGTTATCTTGCTATGCTTGTTACTGGGCAGTAGCTATTTAGACCCAAAGAGTTGCAAAAGTGTTGTACAAGCGTATTTTACAATATTCCAACAACATACAGATGTTTTACTACCTTATCATCTTATGCATCTTGTACATTTTTCGTAAGTTAAATTAGTTATTAATCAGGATGTCTGAGTTGTAATTTTAGTGGTAAAAATGGATATCATCTGTCAAGATGTGGCAATCATAATGGTGTATATCTATACTGTGATGAAACAAAATAAAGAGTGTGTCAGAGTCAACAGCAGTGTTGTTTTTCCAGGCAAAACAAAACGAAGAAATCTCTTTCTCTCTTCCTCCTCCTCATCATCATTGTCTATGCATGCAGCAATTTCATTGACAGATAAAATCTCACTGCCTGCAATCATTGCCTCTCATGTTTTTATGCCTTTTCTCAGCAAGATGTTTGCATAAGAAATGTGTCAGGTTGCCCATATGTTTTGACATGATGGTCTGTCATCAGCATACTTTTCAAAATGAGGTGCCCTTGACCCAGGATGAGGTATCAAGTTACCCGGATGAACACAAGCCCCTTTGATCTTCAAATTACAACTCTCAGGTGGACTGGCTTGGGTACAACATTTACATGCATGAAATTCGCACCCTTTGCGCAGTGGGAGGGTGGCATAGGTGCGCACTCTTTTGTGTTGAGGAGGAAGGCTTCCACATTCATCTTGCACCCTCCTGTCCTGATCACACATTGTGCAACTCTGGGCAGGTCTCTTCTGCCAAGTGCTCCTCATGAGTAGGACAACAGGAACATCATCCTCTGACGAACTTGCATCTATTGATGGATCATCTGCATCTGGTGGTGTCTGAAGTATCATCCAACAGAGTAGGCCCAAACGCAATTGGTATTCCACCCTATGCTGACTGATCGCCATGGTCACTTTTGCCATCAAACGGTGGGATCGGCCCCTGAAAATGATGTAGGTCCTTTATGTGGCACGGAACGCCATTGACTTTGATCAAGTGATGACTGAACACACCAGTTACTCATCCAAGCTTGAATTTGGTGGTACACTGACCGCCCAGGGTTTTTATAGAGACAGGATCACCCACAGCGGGTGGTTTGCGCCTTTTCTCGTTGTCAGGTGTTTGTACAGTATGGATTCTTTTTTTATCAAACTTGGTACCAGTAAATGGTGTTTGCAGGTGCAGTTGCTAGGGGATGCACTTTCCTTCGGTGTGATATCATACCAATACATGCAATGGCTTCTCTCTGCAATGTGCATTGCAGCCGCAGCCTGACCCCCACCATTCCTGCAAGAACTGTTTGACCTGTTGGCTACAGAAGGCGGGGTCATTGTTGGCTAATATCTCCTCTGGAGCACCTCGTTTAAAAAAGATTGATGATAGCTGGTGTAAGCCCACAGTCGATAAGAGTGAGGAAGTGGTTGCCACCATAGTGGGTGATATACATTCCCATCCTTTGCCATGCATTACTTGCTCCCAGCTGACCTTTTTTCCATTGCACCGGTACCAGGTCAATTGATTAACACGCCTTGCAACTTTTCACCACCATCCTAACATCTGCTTAGTCGGTGACAGGGTTGACCATTCTAGCTAAGTTGAGCGTCCGTTTGATTCCTGGATGCCCACACTGACGATGAATGCTTATGATCCACTCTGAATCCAGGCTGTGCACAATGGTGGCACACAGTTGTTGCAGAGGCTTGGATTCTTTCAGAGCTCTGGTTAGCCACCATTGTGGAACACGGGTCAGTGCATCTGCTCTATTCATAGCTGATCTGATCAGTGCTATGTCTACAAACAAGTTGTATTCCTTTATGGTTTTGGCCAGCGCGGCAAGCCACTTTTGCATCAGCATTTCACTTGATGCCTTGGTGGTTAGTCAAGTCTTTCTGGTTAGTGCAAATGTTATCCACTGATGCGTATACACTGAGTCTGTGTCAATGTGAAGCACCCTGGCTTGCCACTGAAGTGCCAGGTTAATTCCCTTTAAAATGGCGTCAAGTTCAGCCAGGTTTATGTGCCTTGCATCATTTTCTGGCCAAAGCCAACAATCATCTTCTATGATGGCACCATTAACCCCAAGGGCGACTTTCATGGCAAGTGAGCAGGCATCCACCCAAACAGTGAATTTATTCCCATCAATGCACCAATGCAATCTCCTTGTATTAGATCATCTTGAGTCACTATGGCCATGGTTTAGGTCAGCATGCTTCTCAGGGTAGCATCACACACTTCATTGTCTCATCCCGGCGACATAGGGGTTGCACATCGTTTTATAGCCGCCACCGCCACTCTGAGCCAGCCACATACGGGGAAATGGCCTACCAGTTTTCCACACACAGAAAAGGTGCTCTGACGAGTGATGATAGGCAGAACCTCACTACTCCTCCTCCAATGAAGACTCTCTCCATGCTGCTGACATGGAATCCTAGCACCTTCACCCCATCCTGGAGAGGCTCTGG
This sequence comes from Sepioteuthis lessoniana, assembly GCA_963585895.1. Classification (NCBI taxonomy): domain Eukaryota; kingdom Metazoa; phylum Mollusca; class Cephalopoda; order Myopsida; family Loliginidae; genus Sepioteuthis; species Sepioteuthis lessoniana. The sequence goes on from CAUZXS010006563.1 coordinate 35,646, forward strand.
CTCCTTGCGTGTCAACCTGAAATGCTCAAAATGTTTTTTGACCACCTGGGAAGACATAATACTTTCATTGACGAAGACGTCATCAATGTAGGATGATGTTGCCTTTTGGATGTTCTCATCTTGCACTCAGACCACCTCATGATGTTAGGAGCCATGTTGAGACCAAACACCAGTCAAGTAAAGCAGTATCTGGTCTCCACGGTCTGAAACAGCCACAGTGACCTTTCAATGTGTATTTGTAAGTAGGCCCGGCGACGGTCCAACACCACAACAACGGTCCAACACCTTGCCGCTGCCATTCCCTCAGTCTGTGTGCACAAATGTCTGCGCCAGCTGTATAAGCATTGATATGCTCATTGAGCTCATAATTATCCATGACCGGATGAAACTTTTGCTTATTCTCCCGCAGGACAGCCATTAGGGAAATCAGCCTTCTCAGGGGTCTAACTTTGTCCTTTGGGTACAGAAGCAGCCAGCCATTCTGAATCCAAGGCTGCAACTCCTGCTCATATTCATCTTGGAGCTGCTTAGAGGTAGGATATTCTGCAAGCCTGTTTTTCAAATATATTGGTAGCTGGTCGCCAGACCATTTCCATGATGCGGTCCATATATGCTTGCCCTCATCATACTTGGTGTGAAAGTTGGGCTTGTTGAGGTTGAGAGCAGCACAGATTGGTGTTCCATGCTAGGGAAATCTCACTTTGCCAGTGCCAGTCATGACCATTCCACCTAGCTGTATGATTGCATCCAGTCCAAGTAGCAGGTCAGATCCAAGTATCTCCCTATCTACAACTAGGGTTCGTATAGCAACTGGGGGCCCACTGCCAATACCAATTTGGACTACACTGCCTGCAATCGTTGCCTCTTATGTTTTTATGCTTTTACCCAGCGGGATGTTTGCATAAGGAATGCATCAGGTCGCCCATATGTTTTGACACAATGGTCTGTCATCTGCATACTTTTCAAAACCAGGCGCCCTCAAGTTACCCGGATGAATACATATACATATATACACACAAAATCAGTCATAAATATACATGAACATGTACACAGTCTCAGAGACAAAGATTCAAATACGCACACACAATAACTATCTATACATATAAAATTTACCATTTATAAATATAACATCTAAAAAGTTCCACAATTTCATTTCTTTAAACAAGAAAGATTGTTTGAATTCTAAAAAAATTCAATTTTTCATTAATTTATTTCATTAACACCTCCTTGACTAGTAAGTAATAATTAGAATGATGATATAACTTATCAGCAATTTCAGAAATAATAAAATTATCAATTCTTTAAAAATTTCTTCTAGCATGAAACTTAATGATGTACTGACGAAATTCACAATGTATTTTTTTATTATCCACACAATATCAAAAAAGTAGGTATATATTCATGACTTGTAATATGGGCGGAAACTTATTAAAAGGAAACTCAAATAAATATTGAGAAGGCATAAACAATTAAAAGTAATAATTGAAATGCCACAAAAAGGCTCACAAAATCTCAATGCTTAATATGCATCTTTAAATTTGCCCAGTTGGCTGGGACTGCATCTCTGCAGAGGGGTAAGACCCTCCTCCTAATATTCTGGATATGACACTAAACAATCTAATGGTGAGGTTTCAGTAATGTTGGAGCTTTGGGGGATGCGGAGTACCCCTTCATTGCCATTGCTCCCAGGTCCACGCTGACCTGGAGTGGTAGCACCTGATGAGGTTAGGGTGGTCAAATAGAACTAAACTGTGTACTTATGCTAAACTGAATTGTTTGAAATGGAACTGTTTTTGTATGCTAAACTGAATTGTTTGAAATACAACTGTTTCATCATTTGATAGTGTGTAAACAAAATCTATACTTAAACTAAACTGAAGAGCTTGAAATAGAAATGTTTTAGACAATTAAACTGTGTACTTATGCTAAACTGAATTGTTTGAAATAGAACTGTTTATTTGTATTGAAATGGATCTCACATTAAATAACCTACAAAGGTTGATATGCCATAAATTCAAACACAAGCACACATCTTTAATTCTTAAAATAATAGATAAATTACTTCCCTTGATTATCAGCTGATCACAAGTTATGTTATTAGGAATCAATCAATTTTTAATGAATGCTGCAGTCATGTGAGTGAGCAATGATGATGATGTAGTTGTTGAAGAAGAAGTAATATAAGAAAATATATAAACCTTGATTTTCATGGATTATTTAAAAGTGTTAAATAACAATAAATGAAATTTTTGTAATAATTTTTTTCGATTTCACTCATTAGCTCCGCATTCTACATAATAAAGAAAATCTCACATAGCAACAGTGTGTGTGAGAGAGAATTCTTTCAGAACATGAGTATTGCTGGTTGAAACTAAGAACATCTAACTTAATTTTTTCGATAAAGGGTTGGTATATTAACAAAGCCTCTGAATCTACCTAAAAAATGTTGCAAGAGAAAAAAAAATCTGATGATAAAGCATTAATGAATGAATTAACTAAAATGTGTGAAAAACATTAAGAGTAATTCAGTTGTTCAAATAAGATCTGGATGATTTAACACCAAATTTTGGAATTTTTGATTTAAAAATAAGGATATATGTACAATGTAAATGAATTATAAAGGATTTTATTATAAAAATGAATAGAAAATCAGGAGAGGAAAAAAAAAGAAAAGATTATCAGGTCAGGAATTAAAACAATAGTTACTGAAAAAATGTAGTATTTCAAGTAAGTACTTAAGAAAACAGATCAGTGACGCAAAGAGAATGAATATTTGTTTACTAAAACCAATCATACTGAAAACATACAGAATAAAATGTTTACATAAAATCTGTCAAATTTAAGAGTACATTCCTTGTTTTTCAATGAGAAAGTCATAATGCAAAATTCTTTCAAAGCCATGGCACTTTTGGCAGTTTGTAAAAATCCAGGACATTTAAAAGAATATAAACAACACAAAGGAATTTTAAACATGTATCTCTTAGAGAAGAAACCAAGGATGCCAAATAAGAAAAGGCTTCTCTTTAAGGTTTGTTCAGAGAATGTTGATCCAATAAAAATGATGCCCAAACTTTAGGCATTTCAGAGCTAAAATATTTTGCTTTTGGCATTTTGTATTTTAGACCCACCAACATTATTTAGAGGAGATAAATGAATCTTTAATGAAGATTTCAGAAAGTATTTTAAATGGTTATTTGATAGACCGAATTGTTGGATGAGTGAAAAATTGGAGTGAACTTGAAACTATTATGTGTTTTGATAGAAAATCAAATACCATTTTATACAGGGTGGTCCATAACTTGGCTTTACTATATAAAAGTTAAACAATTAGTCTAGCACAAGGCTGCAAGTGAAGGGCATAGACTTGAGGATTAAACTTGCAGTAGTAATGGTTTGTTAGCCTTACTAACTTGTTAATTATTAACCTGGGGTAACATATCAAGATGCACTTAGTGAAAAATCATCATCTATCATTTAGGGGAAAAATAAAAAATCTATATAACTAAAATAATATTAAATGTCTGGAATTGATAGCACAGAAGTTGTAGAAAATTAACCACTTGGAACTGGCTGAGAAGCTATCTTGGGAAATATTTCTTTGTTCTGGAAAATAGTGCAGTTTAATATTCTGGCCTTGGTAACAAAATCCTGACATTTATACAAGCTTATTTCATGCATACATCTAAATGTTATCTATTTACATTATATTATATTTGTATCAATTCTATTAGCTATATATTTTGTTTCAGGTGTTATAATAGTAGATAAAAGTATTGAGATTTTGGAAATTTTCAGGTATTATTTTAAATAATAGGGCTTCAAAGCCACTAAAGCAAAGAATAAGTGAAAGAATTTGACCATACTGCCTAAAACTGGTACAAGCATTTTGTGATAACATGTCTCTTAAAATAAAACCCAGAATTAGATGGCCATCAGTTGCTGATTATGATCTTGAAAATGAAAGGTCAACAGGAACTCACCACAAGTTCATAAAATATTTCAGAATAAAAAACTTTAAAGCTTGAAAGAAGTTATCCATGAACTCTCACTTGATTAAAAATTAAAAAAAAAATTTTATATCCTTATATTTTTTAATTCATAATCAAATTTAATGAACAATTTCTTGCAGGAAAAACTTTTCAGAATTCAAGTAGAATTGAGAATTTAACATCAAAAACAAACTGACATTTAACACACAGCAAATAAAATCAAAGTAACAATTACCTCATTAGAACCAGCAAACAGAGGTTCTCCTGTGTGCATCTCAACTAAGATACATCCAAGACTCCACATATCAATGGCCAGGTCATATGCAATTCCTAATAACACTTCCGGTGATCGGTAGAAACGACTTTGGATGTATTGGTAAATCTATTTAAGAAAAAAAAGAAAAAAGAAAAAAAAGAGTTTTTGGATTCAAAAGTTGATTGATATATCTTACCATAAACTTAGCAAAAAACAGCACATTACTATTAGCATTTTACTTTTAATTTAATTTCCTTACCCCTGATAAGTAATAACCTTTATGAAGAAAGCCATTTTTACACCCAAAAATGCGTAAATTTTATGATTGTTGTACATTAAACCCTATGAGAAGAATGATTTGTTGACAGTTGTGTAAAAGACAGTAGAGGTAAAGATAAGATGATGAAATTATGTTATGTCTAAGGATTCATAGAAGCTAAAAAACATTTTTTTACCTAAAGTTTAAAATAGCAGCTTTCAAGTGAGTTTTGAATCAAGTTGTGGGTATTGTAAAGTTTCAAAATTTAAATGAGGGAAATACATGAAGATATCTAATTGCAGAAATTTCACACACACACACACACACACACACACACACACACACACACACACACACACACACACTTTTGTGTGTCTTTAAAAATGCTTCCTTGTTTCACTAATATAAACATTTCTTTAAATCTCAATTTAAATTGTTTTATTTTACAGTTATGCATATGTAAGTTACAAGTAAAGCATAACCAGTTTGTGACAAGATCAAAAAAGTTTGATAACTAGTCAACTAAATGAAAGATGAATTTACATATGTTGTTTGGAAAGTAATGTTAACTCTTTGAAGAGGGAATAAAACCCATCTAAATGGCTAAACAAAAATGAGTGTTGAAAACAATCATCATATATAATAAATATAATAATGATCAAAGCTGATTATTTTTATTCCTTGTTAAAATTATGTGGGATTCTGAATAAAGAGAATTCTGGCAGTGCTGACAGAATTAAATGAAAATCTTTGAGTGCTAAACCATCTGAGGAGAATGCAGTAAAGTATCTCAACATAACCATTTGATCTTCTAGGAATTTTTTAAGAGTGACATTTTCATTGATCAATTCAAAGCATTATTTCCACTTTTTACTTATTTTTGATAATAAATATAACCCTTATGAGGGTGAATTTTTTTATTTCAGTATTTTTTGTTCAGAATATTAATGATTCAAAAAGTTGAATATTTCTGTATTATACCTGATCTCTTAAAGATTGAATATGATTTATGAATTCATTGTAACTTAGTATCTTAAAATCATCCCCCTATTACTTGACAGAGTACAAATCTATGAGGAAGTTATACTTTAAAAAATTGAGAAGGTCATTATTACGTAATTATTCAGTCAAAACAATTTGTAAAGTTTATTTACAATGCTATGAATAAATGAAAATTATCTAACATTAACACTTGAAAGTAGAGTTTGCTGTGCTGATATAAACAGAATATTGCAATTTTTCAAATACAGGGTTTTTTTAAAAAATAAATTTCAACTTTAAATCTATATGTCAAGTGCTGCAATATTCAGTTGTCAGGAATTAAGGCAAGTATCAGACCTGACTGATAAAATGAAACGCAGTTTCTTCCAGGCAGTGGTTGTATCGATACTGCTGTATGGGTGCACTACTTGGATGCTAACTAAACGGTTAGAGAAGAAGCTAGACGGCAATTACACAAGAATGCTGTGAGCAATATTGAATAAGTCCTGGCGGCAACACTCCACAAGGCACCAACTATACGGCCACCTGCCTCCAATCACGAAAACTATCCAAGTTAGACGAACCAGACATGCAGGACACTGCTGGAGAAGCAGGGATGAGCTCATAAGTGATGTACTCCTATGGACCCCCACATATGGCCGGGCAAAAGCAGGACAACCAGCGCGAACATGCATACAGCAGCTATGTGAGGATACAGTATGTAGCCCTGAAGATCTGCCAGAGGCGATGAACAATAGGAAGAAGTGGCGAGAGAGGGTCAGGGATATCCGTGCTAGCAGCATGACATTATGATGATGATTACTGACAGAACAGAGCTGAAAAATGTTAATCTACAGGCAATGATTTTACTATAGAAGTAAACTGATAATTAGTTATCAGAAATTAATGGAAGTGTTACTGATAGAATAAGGTTAATTCAGGCATATTGTATATAGCACTGAAACTCAGTACATTAATATCTATTAAATATATAAATGAATAAAACTAGGAACTTTGTATAAACACTATTATAAACTACAATTATATTATTTAACTGTAGGTTAATTCTTTTTAATAAAATCAATCCCATAAAAGTGTCTGTGGAAGAAGCAAACTCAAGAAAACACACAGGATGGTAGGGACTTGTGAGGGAGGAATAAAAAGATGTTTCATACTTACCCTCTGTCCTAATTGACATGAGCTACCAAAGTCAACAATTTTTATAGCACTGCGTTTGGGGTTACACAAGAGAATATTTTCAGGTTTCAAGTCGCAGTGGATGATATTCAGCTCTGGTGTGGCAAGGAACAACAACGCAGTGCACAACTGCTGGGCAAACTTGCGAGTTAAATTCAGAGACACTCCTCGGAAATTGGTGTTTCGTAACAAATCATACAAATTGTACGACAACAGCTCGAACACGAGGCACAAGTGGTTTCGGAACATAAAATGCCTTTTCAGTTTCACTGGGGGAAAAAAAACAAAAAAAAAAACAAGCATTTATAAATATGTATATACATAGGGACATAAATGAGACAAGATATTTTTATTCAACATGATATTGTTTTAAGAACTGAGACACAAATGAATATCTGCATTTAAAGATTATTTTTTTGATATTTGGTTTCCTGAAGTTCTGATACAAAGTATTTGAATTATTCTTCATATTTCTGGACATGTGTATATATCTATTTTCAACACTAAGTGAAAAACATATCAGCCAAAATAGGTTTAAAATAACTAAAATGAAGATACAATAATTTCCGTCTGAATTAGTGAAATGATAATATTTTTATAATGCATTGAAAAAAAAACCCAAACAAACAAAGAATCAGAACATGTTATGCTCTAATGACTCATACAACAAGCTATGCATAGAAATAAACACCACACAGGATCTTTTGATTAGGAAAGAAGAGATGTTGAATCTTTAAAGCCTCAAAATTCCATGATATATTTATTCTAAAGTGTTATGAGAGAGGCATGAATTTAATCCCTGTCAGACAGTGAAAGTCATATATACGGGTTTAGTGAAAAGTAGCCTTGTAATGCTGAATTAATAAAAAAGAATCAAATGATAAAATATATCCTTGAGCATGCACATCATAATGAGAACAACCTATCTGCTCCTTCCTCTGGATTGAAAAATGATTTGGTTTGAAAGTCCAAGGAGGTTGTTGAATATGATAGACATCTAGAGAAGGCCAGTGAGTATTATAGCAGGATCATTTTGACAAGAGAGACATTAATTCAAATAGATTAGAGTATAATAATGAAGATATGATTCATAAAAGGAAAAATGTCTATCTATATAAAATTACATTTTGTTTTCAGTGAATGAATCAATGTGAGAACTCATCAATAAGTCCACAGGTTAAAAATGAAAAAAAGCATCTTTTATTTTACACAAAATATTTTCCTCATCAGTATAGTTCATTTCACAATGGAGGGAAATCATATTATACTTAAGTGTTGATTTAGGCATCAAAAAGTTTTTTGAAGGCAACTTAAATGCCCAAATTTGGAACTAGAATTTATAAGTTCTATTACCAGAAGAACCTTTTAGCCAAAACAGTGATAAATCTGTCAAGGAGGAAAATATTAATTCAAACAATGACTCATTTTCAATTTTCAGACAGTCACATTACTGTATCTTGTCATTAATATTCAATGATCAACACAAAATGGCTTCAAGGTTTACATTGGCATTCTGAAGATAAAAGAAAGTTGACATTTGGTATGTATTGAAACTTGTCTTGCTTAAAATACAAGAATATAGTACATATTCACAGAGAGTATTTTCATATTAGCAGATTTTCAGAGAGTTCTTCCAAAATCATAGTTAAGATACTAAAGTACTTCTCGGAACAGTTGTGCATTTTCATCAATATCAATGTTATCACAAATACAAAAGAACAAGAGAAGAAAAGAGATTTATGTTAATTGGTGAAGTCCATGTTAGAATATCAAAGGGAGATTGAAGGTCCCATGAAAACATGCTTTTGCAATCTTTTATTTAGAATAAAAATTTGTTTATTTTTCAAAGATAAAAGTATTTTAGGCTACATATTGGCAAGGTAACCAATTTCCGAAAATAGGTAAGAAAAAATACAAATCAATTCTTCCCACCATAAGGATTTCAAGCAACCAAAATTCAAATTATTGTATGACTATATATCATTGGGGTGCCATGCTGTGCCCTCCATAACATTTCTAAGAACAATGGGGAAAGGGTGGTGTTACTTGTATTTCAGAGAATAAATTTTCTCATAAAACAAAAACAAAACATTCAAAGAAAATAAAACTAAATGACTCAAGGGAGGCAAATCTTGCAAGGATAATAAACAATAATGGTTTCAAAATGTATTGATCAGTCAGCTTTGTTTAAATAAATCCTAGTTTTATCAGACAATGTGTTAATTCAATCCTTGGTTCAATTTTTTTTTATTAATGAAATGAAAACTTTTAAATACTATTTAAAGTTATGCAGTGGACTGATAGATTCACTGATGTTTTGATGAATGTTAAGCTCACAGACATCTACATCTTTTTAAAAACTGCATTATAGCACCAATTTAATAACTGCCAAGAGGTGATGTTTACAACCAGGAAATTATTACCTGCTGTTGTTTCACATGTTCAAAACAAAGATGGAGATATTTGTTTTGAATAAATGAGAGAGAGAGAGAGAGAGAGAGAGAGAGAGAGAGAATTACAAAGACAAGACAAAGCAGGAGTTAAAACCTTTCAATAAGAATTTAATAGCAAAATGATTCACTTTAAAAGAATAAGTAAAGCTTAAATATATCAAATAAAGATTCAAATCTTTGAACCTGGTATACGAGTGGGACTTATATTTTCTCCTACACTGTAGCACCAGTTTACTAGTGCAAAGATCACACACAAATGGCAGAGGCTAAATCTATGCTCAGGGCTCAAAAAGTTAAAACCTACCTCGGTCAAGACTAAACAAAATTTTGTTAATTTGTATCTATAGAGTTAGTTTAGGTATTTGTTTGAAATTTTGGAAAAGTCTAGTCGAAGTGGAATCAACCTATTGGGGGGGGGGGGGGTAGTCAAATTATTCAACACGCAAAATAAACTGATGGATGTTCACCAATCAGATATCAGCAAAATACTGTGCTTTTTCACTTCAAACTTAGTCTCTTTTATATTCATCAAATCTCGCCACTTCACGGAGGCTTATCTCGTTCTCCTCCATAAAACAAGTCACACCTCTTGCGTCCTTTTCTTCTTCTGGTTTCCATGTGCCGGTAGCAGAAAGAGCACACCTGTTTCTTCGAGGTAAGATTGTTCATGGCATTACTACTACAGTATTTATTATACTAAGTTTAACAAAAAACTATTTCAAGATTTGAAGTAAGAAGAGTGTGCAGCACCAATCTTTTGCTTGGGAAGGTCTCACAAAAACTGATGTTTGAAATCTTTGCTTTGAGTCAGTTTGAACATTCTGACACTGTGTCATAAACTATTTCAGTCACCAAGTAGATCTGATGATTCTGGGACACCTTAACAAATTCAAAAACTTCTTTCAATAAAAAAATTAAGGGAAGAAAAAGTGAGTTTGTTTGTTATTTAATAGCATATCAACCTTCTTGGGTTATTTAATGCCAAATCCATCCTTTTAGAAGGAAAGTAGTGGTACTATTTAACCCATAAATGGGAGGATAAGGGGTTTCATACCTTTACCAAGGGTATTTGTCTAAAAGTGAATGTAATAGTGTGACTGGAGTTTGAACTTGTGTACTATGATTCCACAGTCCAGTGCTTTAACCATTACACCATGGGGACACCCTGAGAAAGCAAGTGTAAAAATGTAAATAGTTGCAAGTAAAGAGGATTGCAAAATCATCTTTCTTTGTTTTTGAAAATGCTTTCATTTGGTCTTGTCAAATATGTTGTATCAAAAATTGTTGGTATTACATGTTAAAACAAGTTTTTTAGACTTTCCAGAAAAAAACCTTACCTGGAAAATTGAAAATTTCCCAAAGCACTGTACAAGAAGTCATTTGCATAAATCATTAATATATACAGACATTCAGAAGGAGGTGTGAAATATGATATCCATAAGTTTGAGGAAAGATTTTAAATAATATTTAGTACATTTTCTATAATTAAAAACTAATGCTATCTCTGTTTCATATTAGTTATATTTGCATATATGAGGGTCATTAAAAAACTAAAATGAATTTAAAAAAAAAAAAAAATTCTTTTTTTCCCCTCTAAAATTCATTTCCATAAATGTAAACTCTGCATTGTTTTGAATTAATATTTTGCAAAAAATATTTTCATCTTGCAAAAGAATGCTTTAAGGCTGATTAATTGAAAAAGGTCTGGTAGAGTGTTTCTAGGCAAGAGCTAGATGACTGACTCAGGGACAAATAATATCTGTTTAAATAGTATCCACTCTCCTGCTGCTGTTTGGAACAGTCCATTAAGTTTGGAAGAGGGAATAACTATATTAGTATTTAACAGTCTTTTCATCATCAGATGAATGTGCCATTTTCTCCCTTTTGTCTAATTTCCCTTCTGTTATATTGTTAATGTAATCCTTCTGTGTTAACATGATACACATCTCTTCTAGACTCAGATTTAATCCAATATATTTGAATGGACTTGTTGCTTCTTTTCCTTCTGATTCTTGATATTATGTCCTTTTGGAATTTTCAAACCAATAAAATATTGATGGATCAATCTTAGATACCTGTCCTTTTAGTCTTAACATAGTTGTTATTACTTTCTGATACCATTGCAATGATGCATCTGTTAAACCATTGTCACCCAGTCAATCACTTGATCAATTGACGCTTGGTCTTCCCAAATAGGAGATCAGATCTCAGTTGAATCAGCTGCCTACCCATGTTGTACTATTTTTTTTTTTGATCCATGCATCTGATATTTACCAATTCATCATAAGTCAAAATGTCGAGCCAGATGACAGTTTGTGAATAAAGCAAAAATAAATTGAAGTTGAAATCCAGAGGTGACAGAATATGGGGTTGAAAGGAACAACAAAGTTTAGATACGTAAAAATAATAATGATAACAGATGAGAAAAAAAAAAAATACTGTTATTTCAATGTTCTATTTCTCGTATATATTGCAGCAGTATTTTTTCAAAGCCAGTCTGGGTTGTGTGACGGTTAGACTAAGTTCACAGTCCATTTTTTTTTTCACTTTGAATCTTGCAAATTCTTCTCAAGCGTTGTGTTGTTAATTTCCTTCAGCTTGTTGGAAAATTAGAGTAAAGAGATAATCTGGTACAAGGCTTTTTCTCGGCGCCAACTCTTTTTTGGTTTTTCAATTATTTCCACTTCCTCAAGTGGGCGTAATGTACTTGATCACTTAATTTATTCTGATTGGTCAATGTCAAATGTTTCTTCTCCCACTCCATCACCAGGGGTAAGATGATTTCCCTTCATTCTGATTGGTCCTAACAGATGCTTCTCAGTGTATACTACTAGGAGGGGGTGTTCTGTAGTATCTGTTTGCAAATGTCTCCCTCTCAGCCCCACCACTCTGGTCATGTCTGTAGTGAAATTGAAAGGCAGAACCCACAGATAGCTGCCTCCGATAAGCTAACTGGGGTTCGTTATTCAAAGAGACAACAAGTGGCGTGCTGTATATGCAGGCAGAACAACCGATGTTTATGTGAATCTAGCAACCGTCCCCGGCTGGATGAAAAACAGGTGGTGAACCGAACAAACAAGAGAAATGAAATGTAACAACGAAGCTGTGTGGAATGAATTCCTTTCATAGCAACACCAAAAGGAAGAAAGAAAGAAGCAAGAAGTGATGAGCGAAATGGCCTACCTAAAAGTTCAAAACAAGCATAAATGTGTCTTGTATGTGGAGTGCCAGAAGTATAGAAAAAATGGAAGCATGAGCGTCCTTGGGGTGCAATTTGTAGGTCACGCGTCTCGTCTCCAGTGGGACGGGGTTTGTGACATATGCAAATTTCAGCCAGCCAGAACTGGTATCAAAGGAGTAATCTCAGCATTGTTGTTATTGTTGCATTTCTTGCTTCACAGAAAGACTGAGCAAACCAGTGTATTGACACGGCAAGTGAGAAAGACAGGATCGGTTGCAAGCAGTTAAAAGGTTTCAACAGCGTCCTTTTTTTTCTGAAATTCTTTATCTTTAATTTTGCGACCCCTGTTAAATGTCTTAGATTTATTTTGGTTTTTAACAACCTTTGCTAATCTTTCTACAGCTTTTTAGTTGTGTCAGCCGAACACAATATATTCCTTTATCACAGGTGTGTTATGTGTGAATAATATCTTTCCAAATTTGTCAGAGAATATTTGGATTCTGTTATTTTTCCATTGTTCTGGGAAGATAAAATAACATTTCATTCTCAGCTGTCAAATTTACCCATTCCCAAACCTTGTGATAACTCATAAACACAACAATGGTTATAGCCTTTTTTTTTTGTTTTGATAATATTTTTTTGAGTTTTCCATTTGTTATTTTCTTCATTCACAAGAAAGAGAAAATAAATTTTTTCGGTTTGTCAATGTACTGTCTTGATCTTCTAAAATCTAGGTATTAACATAATTCTTCTAAAATCCAAGTTGCATGGGGCGGGGGGAACTCCACTATGTTATACCATAGATACATTTCCTTAATTTCCAAATCTTTTTAGTAGATATCTTTCGTGGTGGCCTAATGTAGACATTCCGTTCAAATTCGTCACTTTGCAAGAATGAGTCTTTATGGCAATAGACAGATTTGACAATTGACAGACCAATTATGTTGTGCAATAAGTGATAACATTGCTCTTAGAGATGACTTGTCGATTGTTGATGAATATTTTGGTATTTCTTCAAGACAATCTTCCTCAAATCCTTTTGCTACCAACCTATATTTTAACTTCATCTTGTCACTATTATTTTTCATTGTATTTACCCATCTAGATAACACACATTTTTGTCCTTTATCCTCTACTTCCAAATAAACTTTCAATTCTTTCCATTTACTCAGTTCATCTCCTTTTGCTTCATAAAAATCAAGTTTTGTTGACATGTACAACTCTTCTGTTTGAGCTTCAAATTCTTTACAGTTGACAAATTAATAGACATACTTGTTCCTTTTATGTCATAAGGTTTTATGTATTTAATATTGTACCAGTTCTTTGTCTTGAGAGATGCTTTTCAAGCCTGTTCAAGAATTTGAGCTTCATGCTCTTTTCCATTTTCTGCAAGTTGGAACTGAACTATTTGATCTTTCTGAACTGTAATGACAATGGGATTAACTTGTCTACCAGATGCTGATCTACCATGATCTATATTGGCAGTAGCTCCAAAATCTTCATCTTTTATTTCACCATCTTGATGTACATCTCTTGGAAATTCATCATAGTTCTCAGTACCATTTCTAGCAGCATCAGTTGTCATCATTTTCTATATTATCAGTTGTCTTGTTATTACACATAGCTTTTGATTCTAAAGCTCTCAAGAGTCTGCTTTCATGTATGCAAACATAAGTGCCTCCATATCTTAAATCCAGCCAGGTCCTTTCTATTCCCCATCCCTTAAAAATACCTTTTCACCTTGTTTAAATTCTTCTCCTTTTGATCTTATTTGTTTTCTCAGAGCTCTTTGGATTCTTTCTGATGATTCTGCAGCCAAATGTTTTTCTTGCTTCTCGTAAACCTGTGAGATGACTCTTCATCACTTCACAAATAGTTTTATTTTCTAGAGCAGGTGGTTTGTTGATAATATTAGATGGTAAGTTTGGATTCCTGCCATACATTATTTGATATATAAATCCATGTACATTTACTAAAAGGTTCTTTGCATTCACAGTCCAACTTGTAGCAGTTTCCCATGAAATAAAATTTTCTTCTTTAACTTTCTTAATGGTTTCTGTCAGGATTGCATTATGGCACTCAACGATACTATTTGACTATGTGGAATAGGCTGCAGTTGTTTTGAGTGACAAATCCAACTTTTTAGCCATTTCTTGAAAAGTTTTGTTAAATTCAAGACCATTATCAGTAAAAAGACCAATTTCAAGTGCACCATGAATAGCAACCCAGTTCTGTATGTTCTCATCTACGATGACACCTGCTTCTTTACTATGGATTATAACAGCCATGCTCAATCCAGTAAAAAAGCCAATCATGAGTAAATACCAGAGGCCAGGAATAAGTTTGTGAAGGTCAAGGGCAATTGCTGAAAAAAAACAAAAAACGAGTCATTCTCCAACACCTGAGAGTCAGCTGTGCAAATGAAATGAGCCTCTTGCACAATGACAACATTCATACAGAGGTTTGAGAGTTCACTCAGCAAGCGCCCACACTTGCTGAGATCTCAGTCCCTTCATATTCACACTGGCAAGGTTTTGAGTCATCCTGGCTCACAGTCCCTACTCACTTTCTATAATGGCCTCAAAATCCTTTGGCGTGAGGATGCCAATGGCCTGTTTCAAGGAACTGGTACCGAGCTCAGTTGTCACTCGGCTGTCCCCGGACAGACCTCCAACATCCACAGGAAATTTCACTTTTAGGGCTCTATAAAAGAATGGGTGGACAAATATAAGGACCTGTCCTGAGCAAAAGCTTGTCATTTTGCAGAGCGAGAGAGGCTCCAACTTCACCAACCAAACATTCGAAGCAACCTGGCTGGCTTTCTCCTGAAAACACCACACCTGGCTGGTGCAGCAACCAATCGAATGAATGAAGGTGGTCACCATGGGTGCACTTCAAAAATTCAATGGATTTTTCTATTTGCTTTTTGAATTAGAGAAGAAGCTTCAGTGCTTTTCAGAGCTGAAAGTCTTCAACTGCACCAACCGCACATAAAGCCTCTCCAACCAGTTCCTCAGACACTCGGTCCTCCGACAAGACTGACCCAGTTCTTGGCTTTGGGTTTTTTAATTTCTCCCTAGACTCCAAATGGGAGTGGACATGGTGAAAAGAAGGGCTGGTGAGGTTCAGGGAGGGGAAAAGTGTATGCAAGGATTGTGGTTGGGCAGGTCCTTCGGGGAGTTGGGAGAAAATATTAATGGGTTCTTCAGAATTAGATTTCTGAGGAGAGGGGGACTGTGATTCCAATTTTTTGAATAGTTTCTTTGATATCCTTTTTGAACTGTCTCTTCTTTTTGGAGGATAGGCTCCTTGTTGGGTTCTTTAGTATTTTTTCTTCTTTTTCCTGGCTGAGAGTGGGGAAGAGGGTGCTTTAGTTGGTTCCTCCCTATGTACTGGCTTAGGAAGATCCTGTGTGGTTGCTTTGGTTAGCGATTTATCTTGGGTGCCAGAAGTGGACTTTTGAGTGGTTTCCTTTTCTTCACCACCTCTATCCACCTTTCTTAATGTCCTTGGGTTCCAACATTTTTGGCTCTTGGTTTTTTTCCATGGATTTCGTTTGAGGGTCTTCTGCTCTTTTTTGTGGGCAATCCTGAGCCAAATGATCCAACTGCTTGCAAAGCCAGCAGAGAGATTGCTGGCCCTCAATGACGACCATCATAAATTATAATGTCAGGGATTTCCTGGAACCCCTTCCTTTTTAAGCAGGCAAGGAAGGAGTAGTCTCCATTTTCTATGCCAGCACTGTCTTTGATGGGGTTGACCTCTTCAACCCTCCTGTATGAGGTGAAGAACAAAGCCAGTACATTTTCTGGGAGCTCGATGGAAACATTGCACACAGTTACCTTGATTCTCCGACTGCCCATATATTCGGTAGAACTTGGCAACTATGTCTTTGGCTGCAAACTGCTGTGCTTCGCCTTCAGTTGGTAACAGGATGTCCCATATGGCATAGCTACATCGGCAGTAATATCAATATGGGACTCTGTTCTGAAAAGCTCTCCAAACACCTCCTTTTTCAATCCAACCTGTCTTTTTAGACTCAGATCAGTGACTATGGATGAGACCGTCATTGTTTCTAGTTGGTTTGTTACTTTGGGGATAGGGAGAATAGTATTACCTTGAAAATACTGGGGACACTTGTTCGCACTATCCTGCTCATAGTCTTTAGGACTTTTTCCCTTTCACCTCCATGAGGTCTGGGTTTCTGGGCTATTCATTGTTTTCAGCCTTTGTGTCGGCTCAATAGACAAGCTATTTGCGGCTGGGGACTCTTGTACATATATATATATCTAAGTTAGGATAGCATTGACAAAGAGGAACCTGGCAGTGAGAGCCAGCTTACCCCAAAAAGACTTGCTGAAGATGTACTTCTCTCCCTAGTTTCCCTAGGGTCTTTGCATAACGGCCTTCCTCTCTCTGACTCTTCCATACTAGTGGATGGTTTTATTTTACTTTTTCAGAGGTCGGGAAAATGACCTTTTTCTTTTTTTGGCTCTCTTCCATGGCTGTGGGGGCAACTGTGGAGGATTGGGCAGCTTTGATTTTATGAAAATGAAATGAACGAATTGGACAAAACGGATACAAAAATGATGTCAATGAAAGGACCCATTACTAGTGATTTCCTTGAAAAAGGTTTAACTGTAAACAGTGCTTCCTATTGCCAACTCCTTAAGCTAAATTCATCTTATTCATTGAATGACTCTCATATAAATTTTATACACTAGATGTAATAACTATTATGGGACAAAAATCATCATCCTTATTCTTAATATTTCTTGCCAGACATTTGATAAATCTAGACAATAGAATTAATTTGTTACTTTTTTTTTACACTTGTGACAATTTCTATGAAATGTTTTGACTTTTTAATCTTTAAAAAATAAATCTGTTAATAATAATAATAATAATAATAATAATAAATTAAAAATATAATGTAACTATAGGTAGTGATTTAGAAAGTTTAGCATTGTCTGGCACAAACAGCACACAAGTGAAGATCAAAATCAGAATATAGTAAATTAGCCTGAAAGATAATCTTGCAAAAATTAGATTTTAGTAAGCACCTTTGTATAAAGTTAGGATAGCATAAACATAGAGTCAATAGCGCTTAGTGAAAGTCTGTTTCTTGTCAATGTGATCATCAGACCAATGATCACATAAGATAGGGTTACAGTCACCAATTGCAGTTGACTTTGTCAATGCTATCCTAACTTAGATATATATGTGCTATTATTGATATTGAGTACTCTTCATACATAAATATAACTAACTATATTACAAATATTATGTATATATGAATATCTAGGCAGCATTTTCTCTTTTAAACACTTGATTAAATAAGACAGACACTTCACTTCTGCCTATTTTATAATTGATCAGTTCAAGTCTTTGAACGAGTCGTTTGAAATATAGATGAAATATATTCAAAAAGGTGCCATCGGCCACAGCTGGAGCCATTTTCAGGGGATGAACATTGGAAATAACAAACACAATGACGAGTCATAGGCATTTATTTAAAGAATAGGCAGAAGAACAAGTGGGAGGGGAATTTACAAAAGAGAACTTTACTGGCGGTAAGACGAAGAGTTGTAAAGTTCTTTGTAGAATATATCGAAGTAAAGTGTCTGTCTTATTTAATTATACACACACTAATTTTGTACACACACAAAGACATATACATACAAAATATTGAACAGTTAGATCTTTTCTTGGTTTCTCAGTCCATAATTTGTCACACTAAGAGATATCAAAAAGTAAAAAGCGAATCCTGCCCCCAATTCAAAAGGCCTGAGAGTAAGCAGATAAGTGACATATCCACTACATCAGCACAACCCTGTTTCTTGAACATTAGAATTGCATATAAATCTTTTTGTGCATGTATGTGTGTGGATTATATTTGTGTATTGCTGGGTATGGTTATATGTGATTGTTAGTGTGTCTGTGCTTGTATGATGATACATGCACCACATGACAGATTTAATTGAGGTTGTCACATGAATATGTGTATTGATGTGTTGTAAAAGGTGGCAGAAGTTGAGAGACAGTTGGGGATTTGTTCTATAAAATTTATTGTGCGTAGTGATGATTTTAGCTAAGGGACAAAGTTATCATCATCATTGCATTATAAAGGAAATGAATTTTTGATTTAACATGTAAGTAAAATAGGCTAAATGGATGCTGGCTTTAAAACGTAAGAATCATAGGTGAGGTGGGAATATCACGGTGTTAAATGACATGGCATACAGTTATATACTATGGTGCATTATGCAATATTAGCATTCATATGCTGGTTATATGTTCTGTGTTAAATTGAAATATGTATGTTATAGTAATTTGTATCAGTTGCTTATGTTGTGTTAATGTTACATTACATATACATCATTGTAATCTATGATGGTGTGATATGTACAGTAATGATAATATCGAAGTACATTACAATTTTCTATATGCATCTAATACAAAACTTACCATGTGATACACTTGTACTATATTGTAAATAATATATTGATGTTGATATGTTGTTTCGTTTGGTTGTTTGGCTTTTATGGCATATCAACCTTTGTAGGTTATTTAATGCCAAATCCATTTTTATACAAATTATCATTTCTATTTCAAACAATTCAATTTAACATGAGTACAGTTTAATTGTTAAAAAACATTTCTTTTCAAGCTATTCAGTTTAGTTTTAGTCAAACAGTTCTAATTCAAACAATTCAGTTTAGTATAAGTATAGTTTTTGTCCACACACAGTTAAATTTCAAAACAGTTCTATTTCAAACAATTCAGTTTAGCATAAGTAAACAGTTTAAGTATCAGAACAGTTCTAATTCAGATAATTCAGTTTAGCATAAGTACAGTTTTGTTCTATTTGACCCATAGATAGGGCCCAATCAAGTACTACCAGAAGGAGCCAGAGTAGACCTGGGAGTGATGGCAATGAAGAGGTGTTCTGCATTCCCCAAAGCTCCAATATCACTGGAACCTCACCATCAGATTGTTGAGAGTCATATCCAAGACATTCATTGGGAGGAGGGGGGAG
>CAUZXS010006563.1:70000-72500 GCA_963585895.1 Sepioteuthis lessoniana
CGTATTTATCTCTTATATCTTTGTTGTTTAATAGGGCCCAGTCATAGTGTTTGGTGGTCGCTGTTCGTTTGGCGTTTTTTTCGTAGGCTTAACCGTATTTTCGCCGTGACTATTCGGTGATCGGTGGACACTCCTCAAAAGAGGAGTATGCCTCGCAATTCAGTGCACTATTTTTCCATTTCTTGTTTATAAGGACGTAGTCTATCTGAGCTTTAGTATTGTTTGCGTACGTGTATGTCCATAGTTTGCCCTCTCTTTTTTGGTAGTTTGTATTGAGGCATGCTAATCTATTTTCTATCATGAAATCTGTTAGATGTTGCCCATTCCTATTTGACGCGTTGTGGAGGCTGTATTTGTTGTTTCCGTTTTTCCCGATTTGGGCATTCATGTCTCCGCCAATGACTAACATGTTGTGTTTCGGGATGCTACGCACTAATGAGGATAACTCATCGTAGAAGGTGACAAGTTCAGTTTCTTCACTAACATTGGTGGGGCTGGAGCATGAGATGATTGTTGCTCTGGGGTTTCCGTTAAATGTAGTTGCCATCATTCTAGGTTGTATTTTCTCAACGCTATTAAGCGTTTTTAATGCTCTAGGTCCTATAAGTAATCCTACCCCTCCTACTGCGGCGTTGACTGAGTTTTTCCATGCTGATACAGTGGCGAGCGACCAGCCATTGCCAGTTTCGTGATATTTGATATCTTCGGTGTGCGTGTATCTGTGTTCTTGTATGCATATTATGTCTATCTTATGTTCTTCGGCCGATGCGATTAGCTCCTGGGAGTTGTCCTATTCTATTTAAGGTTCTTACGTTAAATGTGGCTATTTGTAGTGTTTGCTTGCATTTTAGTAGTTTTGATTGTTTGAGCTCTGTAGCTGATTTTTCGAACACTGAGGCCAGGGCTCCAACCTCAGCAGGACGCGCCCCTTTTTTACCCGCGCGAAGAGCGATGCGGTTTGTGTATGGGTCATGGTTATCTTTCGATGGCTGTTTTATTCTCTTCTATCGAAGCCACTCTTATAGAGGAGCAGCAGTAGTTCCCCGATCGAACTAACGATCCTGAGCGTAAAGTCGTCAAACTCACGTCCAGGACCCATTTAGGTATTGAGTTTGGTCGTCTATGGGTATATTCAGATACCTTTACGTAATCCATACTGCTTCCCATGTGTACGCAAAAAAAAAAGGGGGGGTGTAAACTTTGGTTTAAGTTTTTTTAGAGTTTTAACTTAGTTAAAGTCCAAGATTAAGGTACTTTTCGTATGACTTTCACTGGTACTGACTTTTGCTTTTTTTTATTTTTTTTTGCTGTATTGGGACTTTTCCTAGGCTTTTTTTTATACTACAGTTGGGAACCTTGCAGGCTTCAGGAATTATAGAACTTTAAAAAAAATTTTTTTTTTTTTTTTTTTCCTTGGGGGGGGGGGCTGTGGTAGCATTAGGTGTTTTAGGCTTTTTCTTTTTCTTCTAAACTACTGTTTGGGCTTTCTTTATGAATTTTTAATTTATATTATAGAAGAGATTCAAAAACATTCTGCCTTGTTCGCTGACATTTGGAAAGACTAACATCAATTTGGCTTTATAGTAGAGTAAGCGTGTCTTTACATTTAAAACGCATAGTTTAAGCATTATTTCACAAACAAAATACAGCATCACATTTTGTAAAATTCAGCATTTTAAATTGATAGGACTTAAAGACATACTGACCAATATTGATATATTTCTTCCAGTTGGCTCCTGAGTTCGAATGCTACTTCTTTTGACTTTTATTTACTACTGAAATTTTAGGTAGCTTTGGAGGCGGTCTACTGGGGGGGGGGATTCATTTCATTTTTTTTCTTTTTCCTTTCGGGGGGGGGGCTGTGGTAGCATTAGGTGTTTTAGGCTTTTTCTTCTAAACTACTGTTAGGGCTTTCTTTACGAATTTTTAAATTATATTATAGAAGAGATTGCAAAAACAGTCTGCCTTGTTCGCTGACATTTGGAAAGACTAACATCAATTTGGCTTTATAGTAGAGTAAGCGTGTCTTTACATTTAAAACGCATAGTTTAAGCATTATTTCACTAACAAAATACAGCATAACATTGTGCACAAGTGAAAACAGCCTCCAAAAACTATTGAAAAAACCAACAAACACAAATGCCTTAAAACTAAAACGGCACAATATCAATTAGCAGGCATATATATAAGGAACAGACAGAATACATTCAAAATCAGATAGATAAGATTAGAGACTCGGTGGAAGATAGACAATCTAGAATAGCCTGGCAAACAATAAACGAATGTGAGCAGAAGAAATAAAACAGCCAAAGCAAACTTAAAGCATCAAACCAACAAGAAAGAATAAAACTGTGGAAACAGCACTTCGAAAAACTTACTTGGAAACCCACCAAAAATAACGCATGAACCAATCACCAGATATAATTAGCAAACAATTAGACATTAAACTAGGACCGTTCACACAAGAAGAACTCAACTCGGTTCTCAGAAAAATTAAAAA
>CAUZXS010006563.1:77500-79441 GCA_963585895.1 Sepioteuthis lessoniana
ACCAGCATATGAATGCTAATATTGCATAATGCACCATAGTATATAACTGTATGCCATGTCATTTAACACCGTGATATTCCCACCTCACCTATGATTCTTACGTTTTAAAGCCAGCATCCATTTAGCCTATTTTACTTACATGTTAAATCAAAAATTCATTTCCTTTATAATGCAATGGATGATGATAACTTTGTCCCTTAGCTAAAATCATCACTACGCACAATAAATTTTATAGAACAAATCCCCAACTGTCTCTCAACTTCTGCCACCTTTACAACACATCAATACACATATTCATGTGACAACCTCAATTAAATCTGTCATGTGGTGCATGTATCATCATACAAGCACAGACACACTAACAATCACATATACCATACCAGCAATACACAAATATA
The DNA here is from genome assembly GCA_963585895.1 of Sepioteuthis lessoniana. Classification (NCBI taxonomy): domain Eukaryota; kingdom Metazoa; phylum Mollusca; class Cephalopoda; order Myopsida; family Loliginidae; genus Sepioteuthis; species Sepioteuthis lessoniana. Next base: position 77,899 of record CAUZXS010006563.1, read on the forward strand.
ATCCACACACATACATGCACAAAAAGATTTATATGCAATTCTAATGTTCAAGAAACAGGGTTTGTGCTGATGTAGTGGATATGTCACTTATCTGCTTACTCTCAGGCCTTTGAATTGGGGGCAGGATTCGCTTTTTACTTTTTGATATCTCTTAGTGTGACAAATTATGGACTGAGAAACAAGAAAAGATCTAACTGTTCAATATTTTGTATGTATATGTCTTTGTGTGTGTACAAAATTAGTGTGTGTATAATTAAATAAGACAGGACACTTTACTTCGATATATTCTACAAAGAACTTTACAACTCTTCGTCTTACCGCCAGTAAAGTTCTCTTTTGTAAATTCCCCTCCCACTTGTTCTTCTGCCTATTCTTTAAATAAATGCCTATGACTCGTCATTGTGTTTGTTATTTCCAATGTTCATCCCCTGAAAATGGCTCAGCTGTGGCGATGGCACCTTTTTGAATATATTTCATCTATATTTCAAACGACTCGTTCAAAGACTTGAACTGATCAATTATAAAATAGGCAGAAGTGAAGTGTCTGTCTTATTTAATCAAAGTGTTTTAAAAGAGAAAATGCTGCCTAGATATCATATATACATAATATTTGTAACTCTAGTTAGTTATATTTATGTATGAAGAGTACTCAATATCAATAATAGCACATATATATCTAAGTTAGGATAGCATTGACAAAGTCAACTGCAATTGGTGACTGTAACCCTATCTTATGTGATCATTGGTCTGATGATCACATGACAAGAAACAGACTTTCACTAAGCGCTATTGACTCTATGTTTATGCTATCCTAACTTTATACAAAGGTGCTTACTAAAATCTAATTTTTGCAGATTATCTTTCAGGCTAATTTACTATATTCTGATTTTGATCTTCACTTGTGTGCTGTTTGTGCCAGACAATGCTAAACTTTCTAAATCACTACCTATAGTTACATTATATTTTTAATTTATTATTATTATTATTATTATTATTATTAACAGATTTATTTTTTAAAGATTAAAAGTCAAAACATTTCATAGAAATTGTCACAAGTGTAAAAAAAAGTAACAAATTAATTCTATTGTCTAGATTTATCAAATGTCTGGCAAGAAATATTAAGAATAAGGATGATGATTTTTGTCCATAATAGTTATTACATCTAGTGTATAAAATTTATATGAGAGTCATTCAATGAATAGATGAATTTAGCTTAAGGAGTTGGCAATAGGAAGCACTGTTTACAGTTAAACCTTTTTCAAGGAAATCACTAGTAATGGGTCCTTTCATTGACATCATTTTTGTATCCGTTTTGTCCAATTCGTTCATTCATTTTCATAAAATCAAAGCTGCCCAATCCTCCACAGTTGCCCCCACAGCCATGGAAGAGAGCCAAAAAAGAAAAAGGTCATTTTCACCGACCCTCTGAAAAAGTAAAATAAAACCATCCACTAGTATGGAAGAGTCAGAGAGAGGAAGGCCGTTATGCAAAGACCCTAGGGAAACTAGGGAGAGAAGTACATCTTCAGCAAGTCTTTTTGGG
>CAUZXS010006564.1:0-7500 GCA_963585895.1 Sepioteuthis lessoniana
TATAATGTGTGTGTGTGTGTGTGTGTGTGTGTGTGTGTGTGTGTGTGTGTGTGTGTGTGGACAGAGAGAGAGAGAGAGAGACAGATGTACAAGGATAAAAAAACACAAGGTGTTTAACGAAAGATTTTTTTTATTAAATGATTTGCCAGCGTTAAATGTTTAAGTTTTTAAACCTACATCAGGGCAAGTGAATTATTAAATGAAATGAAAAAGAGGAGAAAGTTTTATAACATTCCTTTTACCTTGGTAGCGTCCTGTTTCAATTTATATGATGTAATTAGCATTCCAAAATTTCTTGAAGATAAAAAAGAACACTATAATAAATATATATATATATATATAGTGTTCTTTTTGTGTATATATATATATAGATATATATAAATATATATATATATATAGTGTTCTTTTTGTATATATATATATATATATATAGTGTTCTTTTTGTATATATATATATATATATATATATATATATATATATATATAGTGTTCTTTTTGTATATATATATATATATATATATATATATATATATATATATATATATAGTGTTCTTTTTGTATATATATATATATATATATATATATATATATATAGTGTTCTTTTTGTATATATATATATATATATATATATATATATATATATATATAGTGTTCTTTTTGTGTATATATATATATATATATATATATATATATATATATATATATAGTCTACTTTTTTGTATGTGAGTGTGTGTGCATATATATCTTAAATACTACACCAATATATTTAGTAAGTAGAGTTGGTGACAGCAGTCGAGGGTGACCCAAAGGCTCCCTTTTCAATAGCTACTACACTAAGATGTAGGGGAGGACACTACTCCTTTCCCTGGATATATATATATATATATATATATATATATATATATATATATATATATATATAATGTTCTTTTTTGTATATATATATATATAGTGTGTGTTCTTTTTTGTATGTGTGTGTGTATATATATATATATATATATATATATATATATATATATATATATATAGTGTTATTTGTGTGTGTGTGTGCATGCATATATATATATATATATATATATATATATATATATATATATATATATATATATATAGTGTTTTTGTTTGTATGTGTGTGTGTGTATATATATATATATATATATATATATATATATATAGTGTTCTTTTTTGAATGTGTATATATATATATATATATATATATATATATATATATACATATATAAATATTGTGTTCTTTTTTGTATGTGTGTGTTTGTGTGTATATATATATATATATATATATATATATATATATATATATATATATATATATAACACACACACACACACACATGTGGTGGATGAGATGAATAGATATTAAAGCTAGAAACCCTAACCACAAAAAAAATTAACAACTAATTAAAAAACTCCATTTTAAACCTCAATAAACACGGAGATCAAAATCAAATGATTAAAAAATCTTCTCATTAACTTTTATTGACTGACTTTTCTATTTAGCATCTTTAATAAAAAAAATAAAGAATAAAAAAAAACAACCAAAACTTAAAAAATGAAATAAAATAAAAGGAACAAAAATTAACATTAATGATATTATATAAAATTACCCAATACATTATATTGAACATATTGGCAGAAAATAACTGAAAGAATGATACAAATTTGTACCTGGGTAACTGTACGGGTATACAATATGGTACCAGATATTTCAAACAAATTTTAAAAGTCCTTTGACAGGAGCTGGATGTGACACAAAGTCAATGTTTAAGGAATTTTTTTGATTAGCTGGTTTTAATTCAAAGTTTTCTTTCTACACTGGTTACCTAACCAAGGCAAAAGAGCCCAGTCTGACCTAATATTTAACTGAAGATGAGAGAGGTAGATTCAGAATTTTCTTAGTGGCATTTGCACAAAGTTAAATGCAATTGGCATCGTCTAGGATTTGAACTCAAACTGCCAATTCTATTACCAATGAAAAAAATTTATACTAAGCGCAGCCCCACTTGTGACATGGTAATACTTATATGATATGGATGCAGTGTTATCAGAAGGATATACAGGGTAATAATAAGGAATTTTGAGTACTGCTGATACACCCCTTATTTTGGAACCTGTGTGCATATTGATCTGTATATGTGATCATTTACTGTAAGTAAAGTAAAGTTGGCGACCTTAGCCGAGAGAGACCCGAAGGTTCCCTTTTAATAGCTACCACACTGAAGTGTAGAGGAGGGCACTACTCTATTCCCTGGATTCCTCCACTTTATCCTTGATCCTTACTTTTAATGCTGAGTGTTAAGCAAGGCAGCATTAAGTACCATTTTTTTTTTTGAGTCTTTGGTATGATTCAACCTGGGATTGAACCCCGGTCTCCAGACCATTGGTGAGCACTCTACTCATTAGACCAATGGCCCGGTTATCCAGCTTTATTATCTGTATGAGTTAATCTTCAGTAAACTAAAAGAAGGATTCAGGGGATTGCATTTTGTGTTCTATCAGTATAAACAATAAATAAATCAATGAATAAATAAATAAATGGATAAATAAATAAACAATAATAATAATAATAATAATAATGATAATACTAGACACGACTGAGTGGGCAAGGTGATCCACTGGGAAATGTGCAAGAAATTTAAATTTGATCATACAAATAAATGGTATATGCACAACCCAGCAGCTGACCTACAGAATGACAAACATAAACTCTTATGGGACTTTGAAATACAAACAGATCACTTAATCTTGGCCAGAAGACCAGACCATATAATAATGAACAAAAAAAAAAAAAGAGAATTTGCAAAATTGTGGACTTTGCGGTCTCGGCTGACCACAAAATAAAACTGAAAGAATGTGAAAAGAAGGATAAGTACCTCAACCTTGCTAGGGAACTGGAAAACCTATGGAACATGAAGGTGAAAATTGTACCAATCATGATTGGTGCTTTCAGGAACAGTAACTAAAGGATTATTAAAGTGACTGGAGGACTTAGAGGTTGGAGGACGAGTGGAGACCATCCAAACTACAGCACTATTGAGAATGGCCAGAATACTGAGAAGAGTTCTGGAGACTTGAGGAGACTTGCCATTACTCAGGCTCCAGTGAAAGACCAACAGCTAAAACTGATGTGAAAAACTCTCAACGAGTAAATATAATAATAATAGTAAAAATAATAATCTAATCTCAGCCAGATGACCAGACCAAGTGATAGTCAACAAAAAAAAAAAAAAAAGAAAAAAAAAAAAAGAAAGAGAGAACCTGCTGAATTGTGGACTTTGCTGTCCTGGCATATCACAGAGTACAATTAAAAGAAGGCAAAAAGAGAGAGAGAGAGAGAGAGAGAGAGAGAGAGAGAGAGAGAGAGAGAGAGAGAGAGAGAGAGAGAGAGAGAGAGAGAGACCAAGACCTTGCTAGAGAACTGAAAAAAACTATGGAACATTAAAGTGACGATGATACCAATTGTAATTGGCACACTCGGTACAGTCGCCAAAGGATTAGTACAGGGAGTGGAGGAGTTGGAAATTAGAGGATGAGTGAAGACCATCCAAACTACGGCATTGTTGAGATCAGCCAGGATACTGAGAAAAGTCCTGGAGACTTGAGGAGACTTGCTATCACTCCAACTCCAATGGAAAACATCAGCTAACACTGGTGTGAAAAACTCTCAAATGAGTCAAATAATAATATAGTATAAACACAAATCAGAATCAATAACAGAAGCATAAGGAACTCCTATTCTTTGGGACTTTGCCATCTAAACTGATGGAAAAATAAAGAACAATAGACCAGATATAGTGGTTAAGGACTATAAAAGAAAAAAAACATGCCTTCAAATTGATATGTTAGTGCCATCAGATAATAACATATCAGTCAAAGAATATAATAAAATCAGTCAATATTTTTAGGAAATAGAAATTTTAAAAAGTAGCATTTTCAAACTACTAGTAAGGCCAGAGCCCTAGGTTGATCAACAAAGGGACATATAAACACTTAAACAAGACACCTGGTAGTTCCCAGCCTATATGAAAAAAGAAAAGTTGCACTTTATGGAACAGCTCATCTTCTTAGGAGAGTACTATCAATCTGATGGAAAAATATCAACCAAAAGAGGCAGCAAAAAACAAAAACAGAATACATAGAATCACTACCTTCTCTTATCTTAGATCTTAGGTAAAACCTGCTGAAGGACTGTAAGAAGTTAAAAGTAAAGCTGAAAAGTAGATGATGATAATAATAATAATAATAATAATAATAATAATAAGTCCTGAAGACTTGAAGAGATGTGTTGTCTCTCAAACTCCAGTGAGAAACCATCAGAAAACACTGGTATGAAAAACTCTCAAAAGAGAACATGATAATAAAGAACATGAAGATGACGGTGATACCAATTGTCATAAGCACACTTGGTACAGTCACCAAAGGACTGGTACAAGGACTGGAGGATTTGGAAATAAGAGGACAAATGGAGACTATCTTAACTACAGCATTGTTGAGATTGCCCAGAATACTGAGAAGAGCCCAGAAGACTTGAGGAGACTTGTTGTCACTCAAACTCCAGTGGAAAACCATCAACTAATGCTCGTATGAAAAACTGCTGTCACTCAAACTCCAGTGAAAAACTATCAGTTAACACTGATGTGAAAAACTCTAAAGGAGTAAATAATAATGATAATAATAAAGAACTCTCAAAAGAGAATAAAAATGATAATAATAATAATAATAATAATAATAATAATAATATCTGAAGAATAATTGAGACAATCCCAGCTGCAGCACAACTGAAATCAGTTAGAATACTTAGAAGGGTCCTGGAAAGAAAAGAAGACTTGTGGTCATTTGGACTTCAAAGAAAACCCCTATTTATAACTAGTGTTAAAAATTCACAAAGAATAGAATAAGAAAAATATGCCATTTTGTGAATTTTGCCATTCCAAAGGACCTCAGAGTGAAAATAAAAGAAAACGAAAAAACGAAAATAAAAGAAAACAAAAAAACGAAAAAAGTGAAAATAAAAGAAAACAAAAAAACTAACCTGGATCTAACCAGAGAACTGAAAAAGTTATAAAATATGAGGGTGATGGTGATATACCAACAGTAGTTGGTGCCTTTGGAACAGTTTCCAAAGGCCTGGAAAAGAGACTAGGGAAACTGGAGGTCAAATGCAGAATCAAGACCAACTAAACCATAGTATTGTTAAAAACAGCTCGAATACTGAGTAGAGTCCTGGTGACCTAACAAGACTAGCTGTCACTCAGACTTCAGTGAAATGCCGCCTGGTAAAACTAGTAGGAAAAACTCACAATGAATGAAAATAATGAAAATGTTTAATGATACAGGGTGTTTCAGAAAAATTGATATCATTTCATAATTTAAATACTTGACAAATTTTTGTTCAGTGATCTCATATTCAAACGGCAAGAGGAGATTCAATTCAAAATTTTAATGTTTAATGTCTTTTTTTTTTCTGTTTCAGGTAGAGAAATATTATTCACCAGAAAAGAAAAAATGTTTAAATATCAAACATAGAAATTTGAGTTGTTTCCACACATACTGTTTAAATTTAAGATCATTTCATTGAGAAATAGTCAAATTATTAGGTAAAGAAATGATATCAATTTTTCTGAAACACCCTGTATAATGTACAATATGCTCTACTGTATCCTCTACTGAGAGTTAAGACACCCCACCAAAAAAAAAAAAAAAAAGAACAAGAGGTGACCTGTGTATGACAATAGATTGTATCTGAAGATCAGGGGTGAATGAATATCTCTTCATTGCTATTACTTTCAGGTCTATTCCGACATAGAAACAGAAATTTGCGGTTCAAATTTGAGATCATTTGAATGAGAAATACTCACATTATTAAATAAAGAAATGACATCTATTTTCCTGAAACACCCTGTACATAACAAAATAAAACACCTATTCGATATATAAAATACGATAAGATATATATTTGACATTATAACCATGATATTTGATGATGATGATGATGATGATGATGATGATGATGATGATGAAATAAATAAATAACATATTTCATCTTGTGTACATTTACTTGAATTGAAACTTTTGCTCCTTATCCACTTTTGGAATAACTGAAAAATTCAATCAAAATGAAATCAACCAATAAAAATGTTAGCTATGTTATTCAAAATTCTCAGGTTGAATTCAAGATCCCATCCTCACCTTCTGTAATCAGATCTCCACCCCACTCATCTGTCATTAGACTCAACATTCCAGTTATTTGATATTAACATGGTTTAGCTTTCAGATGGACTGAAACAAATTCAATATTTTCAACACACAAAAACTCTCACTCCTCACACCTACCACTACTTAAAACCACATCACTTTAATCATTTTGACTAATCAATACAATTCATACTATTTGTTTACAATCAAAATCAATATTGATTGATATATATATATATATATATATATATATATATATATATACACACACACACACACACCAAAGGTCATTCAAGAAATAAGGTGAATTTTGTCTAAGTCATCAATAAGAAGCACTGTTTACAGTTGCACTCTTTTTCAACAAAATCAAAAGTTATGGGTCTTTTCAGGTCCCAGAAGATTTTAGTATGACCTTTATTGCTGACTGCTGTGCTTGGAAAATTTCCTTTACCTGAAAGTCAGTGTGTTTCCACTCCATGGACTGTCTTTTTGACTCAGGCCCATTTGTAAACATTATTTTGACTATATGATGCATCATCTTACAAATCACACATTCTTCTGTAAATTTCACATGGTTTGCACTTCTCAGCCACCAAAAATCTCATGACAGATCTCTGTTCAAGCCTGGAGCACTCAGTTTGATTTGCAGCAATTTTGAAGAGCCTTTATATACAGGGTGTCTTAATATACATAGGACTTGTGTGACAGCTAAAAACTCTACAAATAATGTTGTGTTCTTTTTTTTTGTTTCAGATTTGAAAATAGCAGATTATAACAACTATTAATCCTCGATCACAATGCATTTGACAAGAGAGGAAAAATATTTTGTGTTACTACTTCTTTGGAGAGAAAAACATTCAAAACTGTGCAAGCAAAATTTTGCAGGAAGTTTAACTTTTACAATTATCCCCAGAAAAGCCAAATTTATCATTGGGTACACAAATTTCAAGCCACAGGGTCAGTAAACAACCTCAACAAGAAGGCAGAAAACCCTAGATCTGGTAGGAAGTTGACTGCGAGATGTCCTGAGAGTGTGGATGTGGTGAAAAATTTTGTAGTAAGGAGTCAGAAAAGGTCCCTCCAGAGATATTCCCAAGAACTTGGTCTTTGACATGCAGTGTAGGATAAAGTCCATCAATTTCTGCCCTTATTTGATTTGACCTTTCTGAAGTCATAGGATTGCTTTTTAAGACTCAGATGAAAGATGACTTAATGCAATAGGAATTATCATATTAATGGGCTGCATCTATTTTGAGACACTCTGTATAACCTGATTAAAAAATGCCTCTA
>CAUZXS010006564.1:12500-40000 GCA_963585895.1 Sepioteuthis lessoniana
GCACCCTACAAAACAGCAGCTGTACAGCTATTTACCACCCACTTAAAAAACTATCCAAATAAGATAAACTAGGAATCCTGGGCACTGCTCAAGAATCAGGGGTGAACTAATAAGCAATGTTCACCTATGGACTCTTACAAATGGACACAGCAAAAACTTACATTCATCAGCTCTGTGCAGACACTAGATGCCATCTTGAAGACCTGCCAAAATTTGATGGCGATAGAGAGTCAAGGGAACTGGTGTTATCAACACACTTTGATGGTGATGATGATGATGATGAATTATTTTCCAGTCAGATTGATTGATTTTAATGGTATGTCAGCCCATTAACAGAATTAAGCAGAATGTTTAATGATGTCAACCCATTAACAAAATTAAACAGAATGTTTAATGGTATGTCAACCTATTAACAGAATTAAGCAGAATGTTTAATAGTATGTCAACCCATTAACAGAATTAAGCAGAATGTTTAATGGTATGTCAACCCATTCCCAAAATGTTTAATGGTATGTCAACCCATTAACAGAATTAAGCAGAATGTTTAATAGTATGTCAACCCATTAACAGAATTAAGCAGAATGTTTAACAGTATGTCAACCCATTAACAGAATTAAGCAGAATGTTTAATGATATGTCAACCCATTTACAAAATTAAACAGAATGTTTTAAAATACAAAAGTAAAAAAAAAAAGAAAAAAAAGAAGCTTGACTAAACATAGCTATAGGCTAGATTTGTTGGATATTGCTGATCTCAGTTCAAGTTGACAGTTCTGAACAAAGCATATCCAAGAAATTTCCAGAGAAATTCTAGTATTAACCCTTTAACCCTTTTAAGTATTAACCCTTCAATTTGTTTTCTTTATTTTGAAGTTTTAGTTATGCAAAATTATGCTTTTGAGTACAATGTTTTAAGGGGTAAAAGGAAAATTAAATCCAACTAGAACATTAGTGTTCCTATATCGTAGTGGCTAAAATGCTGAACTGCAATATTGCAAGTTCAAATTCCAGGCATGCTGTTACATTCACTTCTGGACTAATACCCTTGAGAAAAGTATAAACCACCTTATTCCCCAACTATTGGTTTAGTTTGGTTGGGTTTTATGTAGGTTATTTAATATTATTTAATATTCGTAAATTATTAAAGCCAAATCATATCTATCTATCTATATATATATATATATATATGATTTGTAAACCCATTTTGTAGATAACATTCTTAAACTAGTCTTAGCCATTTTTTGCACACAGTTAAATGGTTTCAAGTATTACAAAATAAGTCACAATGAGTCATTTGTTAGTACCAAGTTTGCTCTATTTGACTCTTAGATAAGACCCTATCAGGTGGTACCACTCCAGGTCAGAGTGAACCTGGGAGCAACAGCAATGAAGGGGTACCCCACATCCCCGAAAACTCCAACATTAGTGGAGCTTTGCCATCAGACGGTTTAAGGTCATATCCAGAACACTTGTTGGTGTGTGTGTGTGGGGGGGCTTACCCCTCTTTAGAGATGCAGTTGGTGTATTCTACAGCCCCAGTCGACTCGGCTGCCCAGCTATAGAGTTGAAAAACACCATTACTGGACTTCAACAAGGATGGCTTAGGCATTGAATAACCCCAAAAATTTGACGTACCATTAAACCAAGAAACCAAATCAAAAACAAGATGGTTGCTACTCTTTGGTTATTTGATTGATAAATGGGTTGATTTTAATAGCATGTCAATCAGTCTAGGGTTATTTAATGCCTAAAGGTTAGGGAATCACATTCATTCTTAAGAATTGTTTGCACACAGTTATATATTAAGTATTCTTATTGAATACAAATAATTTCTACACAGTTGTATGATTTCAAGTATTCCTTTCTAATACTAATGATTATATGGTTGCAAATAATTATTTCTATTTAATAATAGTCATTTGTTTGCAAACAGTCATATGGTTTCAAGTAACTAATAATAATTATCCTTAGTAAACAATTATAATTTATTCTTATGTAGATAATTTGCACATAGTTAAATAGCATGATCCTGAGAATGGAGTAGTGCCCTTCCCTACACCTCGGTGTAGTAGCTACTGAAAATAGAGCTTTCGGGTCAGCCTCAACTAAGATTGCCAACTGATATAGCATGAAGTTTTCCATTTGAATACAAATAATTTTCAAACAAAGTCAATTTTTAAGTAGAATGCAACTGGTTTGAATTCAGTTTTTCTTCTCCTAGATAGGTTGCCATACTAAGGTTAAAGAACCCAGTTTGCCCAACTATTTACCCATAGCTGAAGGGAGAACAATTGAATTCATATTTTTCACAAGGATATTAGTGAAAGGCGAACAAACTAGGTCACTGAGCCTATTTTCGACAATAATAACTGTTATACCAGAACTATATCCATAAGATTATGACAATGTGTTGTATTGTGGTAAGGAAAAGATACACAGTGAAATAGAGTTCATTTTTTATTAACTCAAGTGGTACAGTCCAACTAGTATTATAAGTCTCACGCTGTTGGTGCTACATCCGAAATTGGTCTTACTACTGACCGACGTCCTTCAGAGTTATCTCTTTCTGCTTCTGCTTCCCTGTGCTTAAGAGACAAGGCGTCTTTTATTCTTCTGCAATACTGGAAGTCACATGGTACAAGCCACTATACAACACAATGTGTAACATTGAAAAAAATGTGTTTATTTCTTATTCTATAAATATACTAGATACTATAAATCCCTGTTTATGTATATTTGCAAATTTCTATCCACGCACCAAAATAAATAAATAAATACATAAAAGATAGTAACTCAAGTCATTCTCCCACTAAATTTCTGGAGAATTGATTTATTTTTTTGTTCCTTAATAATTTCCTACAAATAACAGCTACAAAACTACTGGGATATATAAATAAAATAAGAGGATATGGTGGTTCCCTCTATCAGCAGAGAAAGGCTCTGCTTCAATGCATTATAACACATATGCATGACTCAATGTACAAAGATCAAAAAATAATTTTAATCTTCCAATCTAAATCATCCGTGTTTGGCACTTTCTGAACTATTGAATAACCTATAAAAAAAAATCAATAATTTATTTATTACTATGCTATGAATAATCTATACTTACCAAATAACTTTGCAACAAATAATGATATTGTTGCAATATATACCTACTTAGTAAGTATTCAAATATCGTTTGATTTAGTTTCTTTGTTTAATGGCATATCAACCTTTATGAGCTATTTAATGCCAAATCCATCCTTGCAGAAGAGTAGTGGTACTATTTAATCAATTCAGATAATTTCTAAACATCAGAAAACAAACTTATTGATCCACTCTAAGTTTATCTTTGTTTGATGGCATATCAACCTTTATGGGCTATTTAATGCCAAATCCATCCTTGTAGAAGAATAGTAATGGAACTACTTAAACCATAGCTATGAGGATAAGAAGGTTCATGCCTTTCCCAAGAGTATTAGTCTGAAAGTAAATGTAATAGCACAACGGGAGTTTGAACTCGCTTACTTCAAAGCCACAGTCCAGTACGGTAACCATTACGCCATGGTGACTTTCTCCTATAATGAATCTTATAAAACTTTATAAAGTATAGGGTTGCAGCCTACTGTCTGATTGTGTAGCAGTTTCAGAAGCAATTAGGTTTTTATAGGATAGAATGGTTAGCTTCACACATCTTTTTTGAATTCAGAGTTTTTCCTTCTCCTATACAAGTTGCCTTACCAAGGCTAAAGAGCCCCATCTGCTCTACTGTTTACCCATACCCAGGAAGGGTAGCCTCATCAACAATTTGAACTTGCCACATGGAGTCCTTTTCCTATGATAATTACAGTTATGCTACTCATACCTCCACAGTATTAGCAAAATGCCTGTAAAAAATAATGGGATCATTATCATATGAATCTATACTTCTGCTTAGGATTAGAACATCTATAGCCAAAAAATATGAATTTTTAGTAATCCCAAAATAAGCGTACCATTTCATATACTTATTCATGCAATTTAATTTTTGGTTACAAAATTTCAATTCTGTGGAGTTTGGTCATAAATAATACCTAATAATATTCATTCTGATTGTATAATGTTCCACAAAAAATAATAAAATTTTGGAATCTTTGGTTTAGAAAAAAAATCAACTTTTTATACAAAAAATAGAAGAAATATACTTATTTATAAGTGATACTGCATTTACAAAGCTAAGTTTGGCACATGGTCACTTATTTAATGGAGATACTATATCATAAGAATTACTAGCCATTTTTTATAGTATATAAGAAACCTACAATTTGCATTTAATATTACAGTATAACAGTAATCTAAGGTATTAGTATAAACATTATTATGGCATTCAATATTTATTTGATATTACAGTATTATGGTAATTTGTGGTATCAGTAAAAAAATTATGGTATTATATATATTTTTTATTGCAATATTATGGTAAGTTATGGGATCAGTAAAACCATTAAACCCGCTTGTTTCTCCAACTTCCTCTATAATACTCCAAAGATATGTTTTTAGGAGTTATATTTGATTGTCAATAAGACCCCCTCTCATATCAATTAAATTTAATATTAACAGTACTAAAGAGTGGGTCTAAGCACAGGTATTTGTAGTTCCTGAAATCTGAGTAAACAGCAGTGTACCAATTACCAAAAACTTTAGATATAAGACCCAGGTGATATTTTTGATCTATAGGAGAGGAGAGAGTTCTTGAATGCCATAAAAATGGTAATAATTGAAAATTTCGTATGAGTAGAAAAAATAAAAAATAAAATAAATTTTTCTTCTTTTTTTCTGCACAGTTAATAAAATAAGGATGTGTGAGTATGTGTGTGATGCATCGTATATGTGTATGAGTGATGTGTGTGTGTGTGTGCATTTACATGTGAGTGATGTATTTGCGACTCTGTGTGTGTGTGTGTGTGTGTGTGTGTGTGTGTGTGTGTGTGTGTGTGTGTGTGTGTGTGTGTGTGTGTGTGTGTGTGATATGCAAGTGTACGTATGTGTGTATTCTGTTTACAAGTATGATCATGCATATGAGTGATGTGTATGTAAATTTACATATTTGTGTGTGTGTGTGTGTGTGTGTGTGTGTGTGTGTGTGTGTGTGTGTGTGAACATTTGCATGTTTGTGACTGATGTATTTGTATTTGTGCATCTGTGTGTGCATATATGCACAAGTGCATCTATGTGTGATTCGTGCATCTATGTACATTTGCATATTTGTGCATGTTTGAGTGATGCATGCAAGTGTAAGTATGTGCATATGATATAAACAAGTATGATCACATGTTTGATACATCCAACTATGATAAATGTGTCGTGAGTGATGTGCATATGTGCATTTATAAGTGCATGTATGCAGCTGTACATATGTGTGCATTTGCACATTTGTGTGTGACGTATGTGTATGTGGGATGAACATAAGTATTATCATGTGTATGTGTGATGTGTGTATGCATTAGCATATTGGTGTGTGTGTTTGTGCGTGATATATAAAAGTGTAAGCATGTGTGTGTTATGTACACAAGTATGTATATGTGTGATGCATCCAAGTATGACATGTGCGAGTGAGTGATGTTTGTGCATGCGCTTGCAATTTTGCACGTGCACACATGTACATTGATATTAATATACCAAAGATTAGGGAATGCTAAGTCCATTGAATCTGGATTTCTATTTAGTCAATATTTCACACACAGACACAGAGGAACATGCACACACACACACACACACACACACACCTGCATGCACGTGCACACACACACGCACACAGACAGCCTCTCTTTCACTGCTTCGTGCACTTTTCTTTTTCTTCTCCCAATAGAATTTATAATCCAACAAAATATTATTACTTCTCATCTTGTTACTGCCATCTTACAATTAAATTTTTCCCCCATTCACATAGGATTCCAAACACATAATGAAAATGCTAATAACAAAAAAAAAAAAAAAACAAGAAAAAAAACAAAAAAAAAAACGAGCACAATTCAGATAGAAAATATTCTAAGATTTTTAATGCCATCTTTCGCTCATTTCTTCACTTCGAAGACGACTTTTGTTTACAGTTGACAACTTGGAATGGAATTTGCTATGTTCATATTTTCTTTCCGTTTTTATTTTTGGGAATTCTGCAATTATTTTGAGAAAATTGCAATAGCATTCCATATCCCAATTCAACATTAAATGGCAATACATGAAAAAGAAAAATTCTTTAAAAAAAAAAAAAAAGATGAACATTCAGTCAAGAATATGAAAAAGTTTAATCTTTCTTAAATTTGATTCAAAATAAAAAAATAAAAAAAACAGAGAAGGAGAGATAGAGAGAGAGATAGAAATAGAGAGTGAGAGAGAGAGAGAATTGGTGAATCATTTGCTTTAACCCCCACCCCCACAATGCAATTAAAGTAAACCTTGCAGAGATATACACTGTATATACTTTTGCATAGGTCGACATTTGAAGACCTCATTTTTAAGCATCGACCTTATATATGAGTAATAATGTTGCAAAGTTGAAATACAAGCATAAAATAGTTAGGAAACAGAACAACCATTGCCTTAAAAAATGAATACCAGAAATTGATAATTTTATGGGCTTTCAATGAGGGTTGACTTATCCACAAGTAATTATTTTTTTCAGGATGAAATTCAAACAATAATAGGAAGAACAAGTAACAATCTTTGGTTTGGGAGGTGCCCGTGGTGTAATTGTTATCGTCGTTGGAAATGAACACGGCGACACGAGTTCAAATCCTGGACGAGACTGATTGCATTTCACATAGCACTAATACCCTTGGGAAAGGTATGAATCCAATTATTCTCCCTCCAACTATGGATAAATAGTAGGACAGGCTAGGTTCTCCAGCCTTGGTCAGGCAACTAGTCTAGGAGAAGGAAAACTCTGAATTAAAACCTGTTAAACTTCGCTTAAAAATTGACCTTGTGTCATATCCTGCCCGAGTGGAGGGGTTGGTAAATAGAACAATCTTTGGTTTAAAAGAAAAAACAATTCCATAAATCAGTAAGTTCAAGAGCATAAATCTAGTACCAACCAATACACAAGATTGACTTATACAAGAATATTTAAGGTAACTGGTTTGTGCATTAAAGAATTAAGTACATAGACAAGGTAGAAGATTATCTTGAAAAATAAATACTCTTTTTTTTTCAATGGAATTTTTCAAATTACAAAAGCCCAGTTGGCTGAGGCTGTAGAATAAACTGACTGCATCTCTGCAAAAGGGTAAAACCGCCCCCCTCCCCAACAAGTGTCCTGGATAAGATCTGATGGAGTGGCCCCAGTAACACTGGAGCATTGGGGAATATGGATTACCCGTTCATTGGCATCGCTCCCTGGTTCACTCTAGGCTGGAGTGGTAGCACCTGGTAAGGGTCTTATCAATGGGTCAAATAGAACTGTTTGACATTTAAACTGTGTGCAAACAAATGACATATGTTCAATTAAATTTTTTGAAATAGAACTGTTTGCTCATTTAACTGTGGGTAAACAAATGACTGATCTTTAGTTGAATTGTTAGTAATACATAGCAATACTTAGAACCATTTAACTGTGTGCAAATTGATGAGGTTAGGCTCATTTAAAAATGTTATCAACAAAATGTGCTAACAAATAACCAAACCAAACCGAATCATATATATTTAATATATATGTATAAAAAAGATTTGGCATTAAATAACCTACATTGATTGATATACAATAAAACCAAACCAAACCAAATCCTATATATTTAATAGATATGTATAAAGAGGATTTGACATTAAATAACCTACAATGGTTGATATGCCATAAAACCAAACCAAACCAAATCCTATATATTTAATGTATATGTATAAAGAATATTTGGCATTAAATAACCTACAATGGTTGATATGCCATCAAACCAAACCAAAGTAATCAAATTACAACTATTTTCATGATTCCAGTAGGAAGAACTCATAGAAACACTTGGTTTCAAATATCAATTCCAAATGTCAATGATTTTATAACTATTAATCACAGGTTAACAAGTACATGTAATAGATTAATATGCTAGTCTGTGGGTAGGGAGGTAATGCTACTTGAAAAATCAGGTTCAAATCCTGGGTAAGGCAGGTTATGTTTCACTTTACACAGATGCATTTGTGAAAGGCACAAATCCATCTGTTCTATCTCCAGCTATGAGTAAATAGTCGGACAGATTGAGTTCTTTAGCCTTGGTTAAGCAACCAGTTCAGGAGTAGGAAAATTATGAATCAAAACCCACTTTGCTCTGCTTAAAAAAAGATGACCTTGGGTGGCATCCTGCCTGTGGTGGGTAAAGTACATATTTGAAAAATCAAGGGATTTGACCACAAAAATTTACATTTCATAACACTAACATGAAAATACTGTATATATAGGTCAAATTTTGAAAACCTAATTCTTAAGCCACAGATCATCATCATCATCAAAGCTTACTGACAGTACAGATACCTTTTACTCTCTCTTGCTATCTGTCCTTATTGGCAATTGCTCTTGGAAACTCCTTAAAATAGCATCCAGTGTCCCCCCCAAAAGCTGATGAATGTTAGTTTTTGCTAGTCAGCCAACACTGGTGTGTCCATGTGTAATAGTCCACAGGAAGACATTGTTATGAGTAAATCTCTACTTCTCCAGCAATGCTCAGCAAGCCTTGTTTATCTTAATTGGATGGTTTCTGTTTTGTATGATGATGCTGCTAGGATTTGTAGGCATTGGTAAAGCACCATTTGTTACTGACAAGTTAATGACTATATGGAAATCTGATCTCACTGAAAAAATAAAACCAAAATTCTTTCAAGATGTAGCTGTGTCAGTACTGTTGAATGGCTGCACCACTTGTTTAACAAAACAACTAGAGAAAAAGCTAGATGGGAACTGCACAAAGACGTGGTGTGCTATTTTGAACAAATCCTGGAAGGCAACAGATACTACACTCTTATCACAGTCATAAGGTCAGGTAAGAAAGAATTGATTCCTTACCAAGAGGTACATATCAATACATGATATTACATGAACTTCCTGTTCATTCTTTTCATTTTTTGGCTTTTTGTCTTTATCCCCCCACCTCCTTGTCTTTTTGTATCTTTCCAACAGCAACCTATACAATAAATCCTATTGTAAACTGATATTTTAAGTACTCAGGGACAGCCTGCTCATCACAAAATTCTAATAAACTGACTTGGATTCCAGATGAAATCCCCCACCCCCAGCACTAGCTCCAGCTGTGCCTACACGCCTTGTCAATGGCGCCTGTATTCTACTTCCAACTATTTTTTTTTATCTATACTCTGTAATTCTACCCAATGCTACACTCTGGTATTTGTTTTATTTGATTCTATTTTCTTATTTTGCATGAAGATACTTCCCTATAAATAGGCAGAGGAAATAGCTAAATAATTCTTCATGGCCTGAAATCATCAGATAGACGAGGGCTCAGCTCTCTGGAATATCCTATTGATACCCTTAGAAAAGAGGTAAATTCTGTGCCAGAAAATAGGTAAGTTCCGTCCCAGAAAAGTATAAATCTGTAAATATTTACAGAGGAATCACACACACACACACACACACACACACACACACACACACACACACACTTATATAACTGTGAAACAATAAGTGAGCAGGAAGGGGGTCTCTCCGTGGTGCAATGGCTAACGTGCAGGACTATGCAGTGCAGCGGATAAAGGCGTTGAGTCTCTACGGAGAGCATTGTCAGAAGATAGCGGTTTCAATTCCTACCCAAGCCGGCCAGAGGTTTATTTCGTGGTGCGATAGACAACAACTACGGAAGGCAGTAATTACTGGGGATACAGTTACAAGACTCAGCATTCCTATCCGAGGTCACGGATACTTCCCTATAAACAAGAAGAAGGCCAGAGGTGAAATTTGGCCGAAACGTACTGAAGAAGAAACAACACAAAAACTACCAAGATGAGGACAAAAAAGTCTGCAGTAAATAAAAAATTAATTCTCAGATTATGAGATTGTAGTATATGAGTTCAAACTCCAGTCACACTACTATGTTCTCTTTCAAATACCTTTACGGAAAGCATAACCCACACCTTATCCCTCCAGCTATGGGTTAAGCAATATCACTTCTGTTCTTCTATGAGGATGGCTTTGGTATTGAATAACCCATGAAGGTTGATATGCCAATAACAGAAGAAACTAAGCCAATATGTGAACAGGCTGATGAGTGCTTCTTTGTTGAATCTTGACCTGAAATTTTCACTGCATAATATTCAGCAGTCCCAATTCCACTTACCTTAATCCCAGTCGGTCATGGGGGTGTCATCGTGGCGTAATGGTTAAAGCGAAGGACTGCGGAATCGTAGTATGCGAATTCGTACTCCAGTCGCGCTATTACGTTCACTTTCAGACAAATACCCTTGGGAAAGGTATGAACCCCCTAATCCTCCCAGCTATGGGTTAAATAGTACCCTTACTGTTCTTCTAGGAGAATGGCTTTGGCATTAAATAACCTAAAAAGAGTTGATATGCCATTAAACAAAGAAACTAAACCAAACCAAACCAGTCGGTCATAAAGTTCAAAATCTACTTAAGTTGGTTTATATCAATCTTACATCTCTACTCTTCAGAAAGGCATGAATCCAATCTCCTCGTAATTCTGTTTCAGTTATCTTGATTGATTTATTCAAAAAGCCTGTCAACTTGACTAAGGTTATTTTATGCCGAGAAGTTAGGGAATCACATTCATATTTAAATTTTTTGTATTGTTGTTTCTTATGAATTTTTGCAAACAGAAATATTGTTGTATAGCTAATCTGGTTATCTCAATAATAACAATATAGATACAAACAAAACACTTTCTTATAAAAATTCATATATATATATATATATATATATATCTCATTTTATTCTCAAAAAGGGCCCACAGTTAGTTGTTATTCGAAAGACAGATGGAGAGACATATACTCAGAGAGAGGACTACTTCTTCTCATATCTTCTTCTGGGAGCCAGGGGGTGCCAACACTTGCACCCCCTTGCAAACTCGGTAGAGATGACCTGATCAGTTGCGTGTCCCATGCTGGAATGTGATTCTCTGCACTCTGTCTAAATCTGACCGCGTGGTTCTCATCATGTGGTCTCCTTCCGGTTACACACCTGTTGTGTCCAACTGCCCTGATCGTGCTGTCATATCCCTGTTTATTCATCACAGCGTGACAGCTTGTCAAAGCACACAGGGTCACTAGGAACAAACTGAAAATCCATGTCATAGGTTATATAACATTATGATATCAATCATTCCTATCTAATACAAATAATTTGCACACACTTATATGGTTTCAAGTATTCCTATCTAATACTGGTTGTTGGTTGATTGTTTGGGTTTTATAGAGGTGCCCGTGGTGTAATGGTTAACATTGTAGGAATTGGACACGACGATATGAGTTCAAATCCTGGACGAGACTGATTGCATTTCACATAGCCCTAATACCCTTGGGAAAAGTATGAATCCAATTATTCTCCCTCCAGCTATGGATAAATAGTAGGACAGATTAGGTTCTCCAGCCTTGGTGATGTAACTAGTCTAGGAGAAGGAAAACTCTGAATTGAAACCTGTTAAACTCCACTTAAAAATTGACCTTGTGTCATATCCTGCCCAAGTGGAGGGGTTGGGTAAATATGATCAACCTTTGTAGGATAATTTAACGCCAAATTCTGTCTATATGTATATACATTCAACCAAAGATTTCTGAACGAATACTTAGTAGGTAAAATTTTCTATAAGCAGGATTTCATTTGCTTGCACATGATCTATATCTAATACTAATAATTATGTTTTCATGTATTCCTATCTAATACTAATAATATGGTTTCAAGTATTCATATCTAATACTAATAATTATATGGTTTCAAGTATTCATATCTAACACTAATAATTATATGGTTTCAAGTATTCATATCTAACACTAATAATTATATGTTTTCAAGTATTCATATCTAATACTAATAATTATATGGTTTCAAGTATTCATATCTAACACTAATAATTATATGGTTTCAAGTATTCATATCTAATACTAATAATTATATGGTTTAAATTTAATAATAGTCATTTGTTTGCACAGTTATATGGTTTCAAGCAACTCGTAATAAAGTTGGCAACTGTAGTCGAGGGCGACCAGAAGGCTCCCTTTTCAATAGCTACTACACTGAGGTGTAGAGGAAGGCGCTACTCCTTTCCCTGGATTGCTCCACTTTATCCTTGATACGTACCATATATTGCTGAGTGTTAAGCAAGGAGGTATCAAGTACCATTTTTAAAGTCTTTGGCATGACTCGACATGGGATTGAACCCAGGTCTCCTGGACCATTAGCAAACACTCTAACCACTAGGCCAATGAGCCGGTTTTCCACACAATTATATGGCCTCAAGAATTCCAATCTAATCAATCTGGAGTTTGAACCCGCTTACTTGGAGGTTGCTGCCCAGCACTTTAGCCATTATGCCACATGAATCAAGTGCATTGCCAAGGCAGGAGATTATATTCAAAGATCAATAACAAGTACAAGTACAATTGTTGTGCAAAATATTAAAAAAAAAATGTTCATTATTAGGTTTTACTTATTGATTTACTTTACATGTGTGTGTGTGTGTGTGTGTGTGTGTGTCTGTGTGTACACGCATGTAATATAAGAAAGAAAAAGACAGTTTGAAAATCAGTGTTTCTTTGTTTGACAAAGGACATTATGTTGAAAAATAAATATTCGCTGTGTGAAATAAATGCTTTTTTTTTTTCATTGTTAGGCTGTGGATTTTTTTTAATATAATTCAATGTGTGTGTGTGTGTGTGAAAGAAAAAAATAATATAAACAGTCTCAAGTAGATTTTAATCTTGATTACAAGATCATGATCAAGATGAATGGAATTAGTACAATGTTCCAGGGGAGTTGGATTCATGCCTTTCTCAAGAGTGTATATGCAAAACTAATATAAACAAAGCAAAATGGATTTTGAAATTTACAAGACTATGATCGAAATTAGCCAAAGTCAAGGAAGAGTTCCAGTTGGTTGGTTGGGATTTATGGCATATCAACTTTTGTAGGTTATTTAATGCCAAATCCATTTTTATACAAATAATCAATTCTATTTCAAACAATTCAGTTTAGCATACAAAAACAGCTTAATTTCAAACAATTCTATTTAGCATAAGTACACAGTTTAAATATAAGTACACAGTTTAATTGTCAAAAACATTTCTATTTCAAGTTATTCCGTTTAGTCAAACAGTTCTAATTCAAACAATTCAGTTTAGTATAAATATAGTAGTTGTCCACACACAGTTAAATATCAAATCAGTTCTATTTCAAACAATTCAGTTTAGCATAAGTATGCAGTTTAAATATCAAAACAGTTCTATTTCAAGTAATTCAGTTTAGCATAAGTAAGCAGTTTAGTTCTATTTGCCCCATAAATAGGAACCTATCAGGTGCTACCACTCTGGGCCAGAGTGAACCTGGGAGCAATGGCAATGAAGAGGCACTCCACATTCCCCAAAGCTCCGGCATTACTGGAGACTCACCATCAAATGGTTTAGTGTTATATCCAGGACACTTGTTGGGGGGAGTCTTACCCCTCTGCAGAGATGCAGTCAGTGTATTCTACAGCCCCAGCCGACTTTTCAAGAGTATGTATTTACTTAAACCCTCTACTAGACGCAAGATACAATACAAGGTCAATTTTTAAGCAGACAGTTGGTTTGAATTCAGAGTTTTCTTTCTCCTAGACTGATTGCCTTATCATCATCATCGTACTGCTAGCATGGATTTCCCTGACTTTCTTTCTCTCTCTCTCTCTCTCTCTTTCTCTCTCTCTCTCTCCACCCATCTCTATCATCTATTGCTCCCAGCAGGTCTTTCAAACTGCATCCTGTATTTGTGCAGAGCTGATATAGATAAATACTTGATGGTCGGTCAACAGTGGCATGTCCATGTGTAGGGGTCCATAGAAAAACATCGCATGAGTTAATCCTTGCTTCTCCAGCAGTGTCCTGTGTGTCTTGTTTGCCTTACCTGGATGGTTTTAGAGATGGGAGGTAAGTAGCCATACAGCTTTTATTTCAAGGAATGTTGCTTCCAGGATTTGTTCAAAACAGCTCAAGGCATTCTTAATTTGTTCCCATTTGTTATATTTATAAATATAGTGGGTTCAGTAGCTGTGATAGAGTCCGTCCTTGCTTCTCCAGCAGTGTCCCACATGTCTTATTTGTCTTAAGGCGTGGACTGCTATTGATAGGTTAATGATCATAAGGAAGTTTGATCTATCCGATAAAATAAATCTGGATTTCTTCCAAGTGGCAGTGGTGACAATACTACTGTATAGATGCACCACATGGACACTGACAAAACAGAGAGAAAAATCTAGACAAGAACTGATTGCCAAAACAAGGCGAAAGAACCCAGTCTGTCCTACTATTCATTCATTGCTAAGAAGATATTAGCTTTTCCCACAGGCATTAGCATGAAAGGAAATGTTAACAGCCTAGTCCAGGATTTGAACATGGATCGCTGATTTTATCCCCAAAGAGATAACTGCTATTCTAAGCAGAATTTTC
Organism: Sepioteuthis lessoniana; assembly: GCA_963585895.1. Classification (NCBI taxonomy): domain Eukaryota; kingdom Metazoa; phylum Mollusca; class Cephalopoda; order Myopsida; family Loliginidae; genus Sepioteuthis; species Sepioteuthis lessoniana. The sequence goes on from CAUZXS010006564.1 coordinate 27,105, forward strand.
TCAAGAGTAACAGAGACAGTATCAAGTACAGGGTGGAACGATACAATTGTCATCCAACAGAAAACAACACTACAGCTTTATTTTAAAACTTTTATCGAAAAAATCAATTCAGGTAACTTGATTATGTAGTAGAGCTGACATCTATTCAATGTAGCCGTCTTCAGCCTCAATCACCACCTTGATATGGATCTGGAACTGGGAGCATGCCTTTTGCGGGAGCTCGGCGAATACTCAGCGGATGGTGGCGATCAGGCTAGCTTTGGTGTTGTAGGAGGTCATGTTGGTGATATTCTCAACGTATGACCAAGGGAAGTAGTCCAGCGGGTTCAGGTCGGGGAAGGAGGGGGGGTCAGTGAGAGAAGGGTACAAAGTCGTGGCACTCCTTCTGAAGCCAAGCCTGGGTCTCTTTGGACTTGTGGGCCGGCGCCGAGTCCTGCTGCCACACCCAGGGTCTGCCACCAGCCACCTGATTGCACCAGGTGATCACCACACTCTTCAGCATTTACAGGTACACTTTGGTATTGACTTTCAAGCCGACTTCGAAAATGTGAGGTGGCATGATGTGGCCCTCACTTGAAACCACACCAAAGACCATAACCGTAGCCGGAAACTTTGTTTTCATTACCCTGGGCATGTCCCTGTTATTCGTGGCAATCCAGATTTGCATTTTGAGAGTGCTGGCAATGGTCCTGTTGTCATAACTTGGATCGGTAGAGTGCATGAGTTGTACAGCGGCGCATCTCCAATCTTTCAGACATGATAGAAGGCTCCTATCGCTCTTGGGATTTGTACACAACTGGCCAACTAGTAGATGGTCTGTAACAAAAAAAAAGGAAACCGAAATGGAATCATGTCGTCTTTTCCAGGGCGACAATTTTATCGTTCCACCCTGTATATTTTGAACTTAGTCTTTATTTTTGAAGATGATGACCAGATATTTCTCAAGTAAGAAAAATTATATAAAGTTTCATATTGTGAAAATATAAAAAGAATATGTTTTAAATAAAGAAAGGCATGCCAACAGAACAGCAAATATTGCCATGAAATCTCAAAAATGATTTATACCATTAATAATCTCAGTTTAATAAAAAAAAATAACCATAGTCTTTAATTGAAATCATTTTTGAGATGAGGCTTCTTAATCTGAGAATTAATTTTCATTTATTGCGGACTTTTTGTCCTCATCTTGGTATTTTTTTTTGTGTGTGTGTGTGTGTGTGTTGTTTCTTCTTTCACTACGTTTCAGCCAAATTTCACCTCTAACCTTCTTCAGGTGATTTACCGCGACCTCAGATAGGAATGCTGAGTCTTGTAACTGTATCCCCAGTAATTACTGCCTTCCATAGTTGTTGTCTATCGCACCACGTTTTTGACCAAGTAAACCTCTGGCCGGTTTGGGTAGGATTTGTAACTGCTATCTTCTGACAATGCTCATTTGGAACCGTAGAGATTCAACGCCTCTATCTGCTGCACCACAGGCCCTGAAGGGTAATCAAGGATGGATTTTTTGGTCTTATAAATCCAATTATTTGTTCTCCTTATCTGGTCTTTCATAGTCGGGTCCGTACCGAATTTTGTAATTGTCTACCAAGATGAGGACAAAAAGTCCACAATAAATAAAAATTAATTCTCAAAAATAACCATGTTTCCTAATAAGAGTCTCTACTAATAAACTTTCAATGAAACTAATAAACTTTCAATGAATTCTTTCTACAAACCATTTCCCCACTAATTAATCCTATTTACCAACCCCTCCGCTCGGGCAGGATATGACACAAGGTCAATTTTTAAGCGGAGTTTAACAGGTTTTAATTCAGAGTTTTCCTTCTCCTAGACTAGTTGCCTCACCAAGGCTGAAGAACCTAGTCTGTCCTACTATTTACCCATAGCTGGAGGGAGAATAATTGGATTCATACCTTTCCCAAGGGTATTAGTGCTATGTGAAAAATGCAATCAGTTTCGTCCAGGATTTGAACTCGTGTCGCCGTGTTCATTTCCTACGACGATAACAATTACACCACGGGCACCTCCGCTAATTAATTCCCCACTAATTAATTCCAATATAACAGACCTTTCCGTTTCCCTCCTTTTTTAACCTGATTTGGCATTAAATGACTGAGGAGGTTGATATTTCATAAAACAAACAAACAAACAAACCTCTTCAAACTTCAAAGGAAACTTAAACCAAAACACCTTATCCTCCCAGTTATGGGTTAAACAGTACCACAACTGTTCTTTGACAAGGATGGCTTTGCCATTAAATAACCCATGAAGGTTGATATGCCATTAAAAGATAGTAATCTAACCGACCTTAAACCAAAACTTGATACGATTAAGTGCTTCATTGTAAAATAATGGTTAATGCAAGCTGATCAATTATCAACAAACAGTGAGTTTGATCTTCACTAGGTGACCCATATTTTTGTCCTCTTATCTATGGAGGTGTTTCTATGGTTAACGAGCTAGACTAGCAGGTCATTGTCAGTGAGTTTAATCCCTCCACCCCGGGGACCCATACTTCTAGATATGTGCTATATCTAATTTGGAGGGTACCTCCAACATTGTGTAATGACTAACAAGCTAGGATATCATTGTTAGTGAGTTTCATTCTCACTGAGTGTCTGGGTCTTGTGCCATATTTAATCTATTAAGGGGTGCCCTACATTGTGTAATGACTACTGAGCTAGGATAGTTTATCATTGTTAGTGAGTTTCTTTCTAAGTAGACACCATGGCCTTGTGCCATACCTAATCTATTAAAGGAGTGCTCTACATTGAATAATGACAAACTAGGATAGCTTATCAGTGTTAATGAGTTTCATTGATATTGGGTGTCCTGTACCTGTAGCCTTCAGCCATTCCGAATCTATTAAGCAGGTGTCCTCATTGTGTAATGGTTAAAGCAATGGACTGCGGAATCGTAGTAAGCGAGTTCGTACTCCAGTTGCGCAATTATGTTCACTTTCGGGCAAATACCCTTGGGGGAGGTATGAACCCCCTTATCCTCCCAGCTATGGGTTAAATAGTACCACTACTGTTCTTCTTGGAGAATAACTTTGGCATTAAATAACCTACAAAGGTTGATATGCCATTAAACAAAGAAACCAAACCAAACCTAATCTATTAAAGAGGTGCCCTGTATTTTGTAATAACTAATAAGCTAGGACAGCAGATAGTGAGTTTTAGTTTCACTGGATGCTCTATACTTCTAGCCTTGTGCCAAGATTAATCTAATACAATTAATAGTGAAACTGAACTGATATTATTTATCTAGTTCAAGTGATTTTCTCCTTTATTCATGTCTTCTGATCTAAAAATATTTTACAACAACGATAATGTTCAAAGTTCATGATATGAAAACAATTCATGAGTAACATATTCTTTTTTTTTTTAAATATTTGGTGCGATAGTCAAAAACCTTTGTTTACGTTAGGTGTCTATAAAAGTCTTTTATAAAAGGAATGTTTACCATGTGCGTTTTCCATTTCTAGTTTAATAAACTTTAAAAAAATAATAATGTTGGAAACTTACGCAAATAACTAATGTAACCTGCCTCAGACAAAAAGAAAAAAAAATAATTAAGGAAATAAAATAATTGTTGAAAACTTTTGCACACATTTCATATAACCATCCATGTTTCAAAAAAGGAAAAAAAAAAGGTGGGGTGGAAAAGTTCAGGAAATAAAATGATGCTGGAAACTTTTGCACACATTTCATATAACCAACAATATTTAAGGGGGGCGCGGAGATCAAGAAATAAAAGAATAATGCTGGAAACTTTTGCACACATTTCATATAACCAACAATATTTAAGGGGGGGCGGAGATCAAGAAATAAAAGAATAATGCTGGAAACTTTTGCACACATTTCATATAACCAACAATATTTAAGGGGGGGCGGAGATCAAGAAATAAAAGAATAATGCTGGAAACTTTTGCACACATTTCATATAACCAACAATATTTAAGGGGGGGCGGAGATCAAGAAATAAAAGAATAATGCTGGAAACTTTTGCACACACCTAATACTTTATGATAGATAAAGAGAGTATTATTTAGTTTTTAATTAAACTATATAGCTGGCCTTTAGACAAGGCAGAAAATGGGGGTAACAGCTTTGTGCTTCTATCTAAACAGATAATGTTTGCCTGTCTGCTTACTCACTCACCCTCATCCCCATTTGTTATGCCATACCAGAGACAAAACACATAACAATATTTACAGTATAAACCATGAATAAATACATCCCTAACTTTTTTCTTTATTCAATGAAAAGTTAATATTTCTCAAAACCAAATCACTAAACAATGCTGATAGCATGGATTGTAACAATCAAAAACTTAGTAAAATAAATAAACCTATATGATATTAGTGTGCACGGGTAATGAACCCTAACTATCGTTTGATCCTAACCTGACTGACTGTCAATTACTGCACCATTCACCTATACACTATGAAATTTTCTAGTGGAAAATTTCACAATCAATACAGATATTATTAGGATACTATTTGAGGCTAGGGTATCGCACGTGCTTTCACACATTGTATGATGAAAAAAAAAAAAAAAAGGCATTATCTATGACTAAACTTTACAGAATTAAAAATCTCTGTTGACACAAACATGAATTTGATAGCATTTTCTAAGTGATTTTATTTCAAAGTATATTCAGATTTCCCACTGTTCTTCCGGTAGTATCCTAGAAGCTTCTGGTTTCTTTGTTTAATGGCATAACAACTTTTGTGGGTTATTTAATTTCAAAGCCATCCTTGTAGAAAAACAGTAGTGGAGTTATTCAACCTATAACTGGGAGGATAAGAGTCTGAAAGTTAACATGATAGGGCAACTGGAACTCGCTTACTCAGATTCTGTAGTCAAGCACTTTCACAATTACACCACAGAGGACTCCTTTTTGCAAAAAGCTTCTGATCATTCATATTTACCTTAAAAGGTGGATAATAACTTCATTAAATGTAAATCCTTCTCACTGACAAGATATAAAGTTGTGAAGTTTAAGTTCGTAATGTGTGATATCATAGGGATAATTTATCAAACGAATATCAAAACTTTCATTCATTCAAATCATTACATATAGATTGACACAGCAAATACTCAAAAACATTTACAGAAATTCACTCAAAATTAATCAACTATAAAAATGCAATACAATCATTTATGAGACAAATAAAATTCTTGCCGTTTATCACAACATTCAGTCTGTAATTTCACAATCTCATCTAATGGAAATACAGAATAATCTTTAATTAAGAATCAAAAGAATAGATGATCAATGAAGAAAATCCATGTTAAACTGTGGGAAATTATAATTTTCTTATGAACTGATAAAGTATGTTGAACTATCACAAATTTGTGCTAGTTGTTCTTCCATCTTATTTCTGTTGCTTTTTATCACACTATTAGTCTGAGATGTTACAGTCTTTGAATTTTTTAGATAAAGAATTGTTATAGTTTCAGAGTTTCATAGATGAATTATTGTCAATTGTTAGCAATCTTAGCTACTTTTTACCATAACTACTCAAACCACAACTCTATGGCCATTCATAGTGATATTATCTTGAATTTTTTTTAGCTGAAGCATTGTAAATCGTTATTAATTCTTTACTAGTATTTCTTTAATCTTATTTTAGCCTCATTAGCTGGGGTTGTAGAATACACCAACTTCATCTTTGCTGAGAGGTAAGACCACCATTCCGTCAATAAGCATCTTGGATATGAAACTAGACTATCTGATAGTGAGGCTCCAGTTTCATTGCCATTACTTCCAGCTCCACTCTGACCTGGAGTGGTAATACTTGTTAGGATCCCATCTATAGGTCAAATACTTCAGTTTAACCATTTAACTGTGTGCCAACAAATCTGACTCATTTTAAAATTGTTACCTACAAACTATTCATTTACAAATCAAAAAATAATAATACTTGAAACCATGGTGTGCAAACAAATGAATTTTAACTCATTTGAAAATTAAATTACCTATGAAATATTCACTTAAAAATTTTATATATATATATATATATATATATATATAAAAAGATTCATGCCTTTCCCAAGGGTATTAGTCCGAAAGTGAACATAAAAGTGTTATGATAATTTACCCATGCACACATGATCTCTCCCAGGGATAAATAGCAGCTGGTACTGCTGTTAGGCAGAAGTCAATATTCCAGCAGACAGCCCTGGCAGTTAGACCAAAACAGTCTCACTGGTAACCCTCTCATTTGTATATGTTTGTATTACTGTTCTTTGTTAAACTCGATTCCTTTCTTGTATCTTTATTTCTGGCCCCAAACAAGGCCACAACAAAAAGCATGACTGGAGTTTGAACTTGCTAATGACAATGTTGTAGTCCAGCCACTATACTACAAGGACTCCTCCATGCACTAGTAGTAGTAAAAGTAATAATCAGTAGATTTCTTAGATAAAGCATCGTTAATTATTATCAATTATTATCAGGTGCCCGTGGAGTAATGGTTATCGTCGTAGGAAATGGACACGGCGATATGAGTTCAAATCCTGGACGTGACTGATTGCATTTCACATAGAACTAATACCCTTGGGAAAGGTATGAATCCAATTATTCTCCCTCCAGCTATGGGTAAATAGTAGGGCAGACTGAGTTCTTCAGCCTTGGTCAGGCAACTAGTCTAGGAGAAGGAAGACTCTGAATTCAAACCTGTTAAACTCCGCTTAAAAAAATCGATCTTGTGTCATATCCTGCCCGAGCGGAGGGGTTAGGTAAATATCATTATCAATTATTTACAAATATTTCTTTTATTTTATTCTTGCAATTCATCAAACCTCTCAGTCTGTTAATCTACAACCATTAAACCATCCTCATCAAAAAAGAAAAAAATTTTAAAATACTAAGCTTCTATTGAGATTTAAACAAATGAATGGTCGATAAAGAGATACATGTTTGTCTGTTATATGCAACAGAAATGTGAAATGAAAATCACTGAGTCCTGGCCAGGAGACGAGATCTAGTGTTAATTAACAAGAAGAAAAGAGATTGACATCATAGCAGACCATACACTGAAAATAAAAGAAAGCAAAATGATAAATTATCATTAAAAAATATCTGGATCTTGCCAGAGAACAAAAAAAAAAAGTTGTGGAAAATGAAAATGATAACAATATCAATTGCAGTTAGAGAGAACTGGAAATCAGAGGAAGTATCAAGACTATCTAGACCACAGCACTGTTAAAATCAGGTGGAATACTAAGGAGAGTCCTGGAGACCTGAGAAGACTTTTAGTCACTAAGACTTTAGTTAAAAACCACCAGTTAAAACTGGTGGGCAAAACACGCAAGGAGTATTAATAATAATAATAATAATAATAATAATAAAAATGAAAGAATATGAAAAGGAGAATAAGTACCTAGACCTTGCTAGGGAATTGAAAAAACTGTGGAACATGAAAGTGACAGTTATATCAATTGTAACTGGTGCTCCTGGTACAGTCACCAAAGGATTGGTAAAAATACTAGAGGACTTAGAAATAAGAGGACGAGTGGAGACAATTCAAACTACAGCATTGCTGAGATCGGCCAGAATACTGAGAAGAATCCTGGAGACTTGAAGAGACTTCTTATCACTCAGGAGTAAAATAATGATAATAATCCCAAAAGGCTTAGTAAAGGAGCTGTGAGAGTTGGAAATTGGAGGATGAGCAGAGACCATCCAAACTACAGCATTGTTGAGATCAGCCAGAATACTGAGGAGAGTCCTAGACACCTAAAGTGCCTTGCTGTCAGTTAGACTCTAGTGAAAGACCATCTGCTAATGCTAGTGTGAAAAACTCATAAATAATGTAATAATAATAATGATGATGATGATAATGATAATAAAGATACTGGTGGTAATAATAATAATGATGATGATAATGATAATAAAGATACTGGTGGTAATAATAATAATAATGACAGAAATGAAAAGTCTAATTCCATGAGCTGCTTGCATTTGTTTAGAAAAATAAAACAAGCATGTGATATTGATAATGTGGTCAACCAGAAGAAAGTTCTTTCCTGTTCCTTGTTATGCACCTGAAGAGACATTAAATTTTCTGCTTCCCTATATTACGTCTCTTTTCAAGGGTTGCATCATTAGTAAAAATAGATGTTTTGGTAAGTGTTGCAATGTGCAGAGGAGCAAAGAAAAATGAATTACAAAGAGAACCTTAAGTGATATACAAGTCTAAGGAAAGACAGCTGCAGCTGTTTCATTAGAGAAAAACCACTCATCTCAAGATACACACATCAACAAAGAGAGAGTTGGAGGGGAGGGCAAAGGAAACAAGTCTATGCTGCTCATCATTTTTCTGAATATCTAATGATACTCCAAGATTTAATTCCCAATAATGTAGGAGGAGTCTCCGCAGTGTAATTAAGTATGAACCCTCTTATCCCCTCAGGTAAGGGTTAACTTATATCAATGCTGTTCTTCTATAAGGATGGTTTAAATAACCCACAAAGATTGATATGCCATCAAACCAAGAAAGTAAACCCAATAATGATACAAAGATAATTAGGCAATAATATCGGAAAGACTATGGAGCAATATTACAAAGATAATGTCATAGTAATATCACAAAAACCATATCACAATAATAATACAAAGACCATATTATGCAATTATTACAAAGTCAATATAGAAATAATATTCCAAAGATGATATCACAATCATATTACTAAGACCATATCAATATTACAAGACCATATCACAATAACATTATAAAGATCCTATTGCAATAATGCTACAAAAGCACAATAGCAACAATATTCTAATGACAATATTTAAAATAACATTACAAAGATGATATAGAAATAACAATACAAAAATTTATATATATATATATATATATATATATATATAGCATTAACATTACAAAAACTATATAGGCAGTAATGTTACAAAGATCATATCACAAAAATATTATAAATACCATATAACAATATTGCTGCACAGAACCTATAACAATAATCGTATTAGTTTCTTTTCTCTCTCTTTTTTTTATTTTTGGTAGGCGGGTGTATCTTCCACACTTGCATGAAATAAGTCCTCATTTTAAGTCATGTTATATGACAGGGGAAAGTTGTACAAGTATAACCAGAGGTAACTCCTAAAAACACCATAATCACAGTTTTTGACTGATTATGAAGACTGTTGACATAGCAGTGAATTCACCCACTGCTAATTTTTAAAAATTAAAAAAAGAACAAGTCTTTTCTCCAAGCAGTTATCTTTTTTTTTATATTTTTCTTAAATTCTACTTGAAGTCATAGAAAGAACAAGTTCTAGAAGAGAGAAAGCACTAATTGTTTGAAAAAATTATGTCACAAACCCCAGCCCTGATTTCTAAAAATAATAAAGAAAACCATTTTCTAAAAGCTACTGCTGAAGTCACTATCAGCAGCAAGTACATTAAATCTACAGTAATATACATAGGATATCAAAGGTCAACTTCAGTACTCTCAACTATAACTAACCTAGTAACCACATTCACTAAAAGAATTCAGATCAGTGTGTGTGTGTGTGTGTGTGAGAGAGAGTAAAAGATAAGTTAATTTTCAGAGAAGCTGTTGTCGAATAGACTTTTTTTTTTGTAGAAACACTCATCTTAAAATTAGAAGAAAGGAATTTAATGTATTTTGCACACACAATGCTGTTACACATACTCATATTTCTTTGCATCAAAAGCTACACACACACACACACACACAGAGAGTCATAGTCAATTGGCGATCTAATTTCAAATCCTAGATGAGGTAATTTGCATTTGCAACTTTATGCTAACTCCTTTTAGAAAGGCATGAATCTATCTCTTTCCTAAGCTATGGGTAAATAATAGGACACACTAGGTGGTTTAGCTTTGGTCAATCAACCAGGCGAGAAGGAAAATTATGAATTCAAATCAACTTTACTCTGCTTAAAAACTGACCTTGTGTCACATCCTATATACAGCAGAGGAGCTGGATAAATCTTCACACACTATCATCACTATTATCATATGTATATTAAAAAAAAATTGAATGCTTGCTTTGTCAATAGAGCTTAGATAGTATCCGCTGCAGAGAAGAAAGAACCACCCCACAAAAAAAGGCATGCCCTGGGTATGACATTAAAATGCATCTGACGGTGAAACTCCAGTTCGGCAGATCTGGGGAGTGGAGCATATCCCTTCATTGCCATTACTCCCAGGTTCACTCTAACCAGGAGAGGTAGTACCAGTTAGGGTTCCATCTATGGGTCAAATAGATATGTTTAAAAATTATTTATATTCGATATACATATTTATTTGCTCCATAGATAGAACCTGGGAGTAATGGGAATGAAGGAGCCTCACTATCAGATTCCAAGGACACTCCCTTTTAGTGGGCAGGGTCGTACCCTTATGCAGGTAATACAGTCAGCATATTCTATGCCTCACTGATAAGATTAGCGATATCTATACAATTGGATAAACAAACTGAGTGAAGCAACCATCTTTTTTTTGCTTCCATAAAAATGTGGTTTTAAGACAATATCAATAAAAATTTCTCATACACATTTTAATTAACACTGTCAATTTGGACAGAGACCAGGAATATCCAACAAATTCTATTTGCTTGGTTTTATTTTTAAATTTATTTTTTTAGTTTTTAGTTATAAAATATTCTGTTAAAGACATTTATAAAGGTTATAAAACACTTTATATTCATTTGAACAATTTCTACCACTATCACTGGTCCTGGATCATACTGTGCAGGATGAGCTATCCAGTGGCCATCATGACAGAGGGACACCAAAGAAGCAATTCAAAGACAGTAATTAAAAAACATCACTGATGGTCCACTCTAGATGAGAACCATGACACTAACACTAACTATGCCATCAAGCCCTTCAGCTGTGGCTGTTGCAACCATGCCTGTCAGTCCCGTACAGAGTAGCCGCCTTCTTAATCTTCGTTTCATGAAGCCAAGCATTGATGATGATGATACACAATGATTCTGCACACTTAATATAGTTTTTTTTTTATTTGTACTTTTAATTTCAAATACAGATACATTTGGATAATTTCAATCTCACTCAATGGATTCTTACTTATAACAGCTAAATATATATCCTGTGTATATATACTATGTTTCTAGACATTTTTTTATTTGTATTACCTTTTAATTTTAAGATATTCTGTCAATATATATTTATAGAGGTGATAAAATCTTTAGCCATAACCCACCAAAAGTTAAAGATATATTTTGATAATTTTTATCTTTATTCTCAATCTAAGGACTTTTACATATAAGGACTGAAAATATACCCTATGGATATATACCAGGTCTCTGCATACACATTTTACTAACACATCACATTATTTCTTTTCGTTATTCATAATAAAGTTATTATAATATACATTAGCATATTTATCCAGTTACTTTGACCTATACTATAAACAGTGTTTTTAAGAACAGTCGTCCTTATCAGGCCCACAAGATGTAGTTTATACTTCAACCCAGCCCACAAAGCCAAACAAGTTTGACACCTCAGATGTAGACCTTTCCCAGGACCTACTAAATCATCAGCATACTAAGTTGAGAAATATCCACTTTTTGGCATCTCTCTGATAATTGGGAGTTATTTAATGATAGCCATCTCCTTTTCAAGTTACATACAAAAGATTATATCATGCTAATACCCTTAAGAAAGACATGAATCTGTCTGTTCCTCTATTAGATATGAATAAATAGTAGAGGAGACTAGGTTCTTAAAGGTAACCAGTCTAGGAGAAGGAAAATTCTGAATTCAAACTAATTGTATGCCATGTAAAATCTGACCTGCCCAGGTGTTGGGTAAATATATACTTACAAAAGATTGTGCTAAGTTACTCCAGATAACGACCTTACCCAGAGCCTTCTCAATCATTAGGATACCATATTGGGGAATTTCCAGCAAGGTTTGGTTGATTTCTTTGTTTAATGATATATCAAGCTTTGTGGGTTATTTAATACCAAAGCCAGTCTTGTAAAATGACAAAGCAGTCAGTTGGGGCTGTAGAATTCACCAACTGCACCCCAACAGAGAATAAACCCCACCCACTCAACAAGTGTCCTGGATATGGCACTAAACTGCATCTGATTGTGAGGATCCAGTCGTAGGGTTCTGGGGAATGTGGAATATTCCTTCATTGCCATTACTCCCAGGTTCACTCTGACCAGGAGTGGTAGTACCTATTAGGGACCCTTCTATGGGGTTAAAGAGAACTTTAATAGTTTACTATACCTGAAAACACTTAACTATTTGCAAACAAATGATTAATATTAAATAGAATTATTAGTATTAAATAGCAGTACTTGAAACTATTTAAATGGTTTTAAGTTTTGCTATCTAACACAGTTAACTGTTGAAACATTAGCAACACTTTAACCATTTAACTGTGTGCAAACAAATGAGCTCTAACCCATTTAAAAATAAAGTTACCAATAAACTATTTCTTTAAAAAGCATATACATGCATAAACAGAATTTGGCATTAAATAACCATCAAGGGTTGACATGCCATTTGTTGTGTCATGAAATAAGTAATGGCCAACATACATATAAAATAAGAGATACTTTGTTCCAGAGAGAAATACGGTATGCCAACTAATGTAAATAATCTTAGTTGTATTTGTAACTAAACACAGTCTAGAGTGAGCACCGCTATAAATAGTCCACAGACCAGTCCATCCTGAGAGGGGGTCGGTGTCCAGCCACTCCACAACACCATTAATCCAAATAACCAAAAAGTGAAGAAGGACAGTAATGGTATGATTTAAACTATAGCTGGGAGGATAAGGACGTTCATATATTTCCCAAGGGTATTAGTCCAAAAGTAAATGTAATAGAATGACTGGAGTTTGAACT